>CAIGQW010000399.1:1378116-1390775 GCA_903798125.1 Danio choprae | reverse complement strand
ATTAAAAATCTTACAATTTTGTCCATATCTGACCCAACGTTGGGTTACAACAACCAAACATTTTTTTAGAGTGTACTGATACTGTATTTTTGATCAAATAAACAGCCGTTTTTATAAATGATGATTTATAAATGAGAAAAGTATAAGTTGTTATTGCCAGTTATTTAATATTTAACTCACAAGGCATGAAAGTACAAAAAGGTAAAAACATTTAAATAACATAAAACATTGATAAGTGCTTAATGGACTTTTTAAAACTTAAACAAAACCACAAACATACACACACAAGTACAATTTCTTATAATCACAGGGTGCTCAGAAACTCCTTTACCTGAAAAGGAAAAAAACAACAACTTTTAAATGCATTCATTTTCAACGCATTAATTCTTGCCCTGTCTGTGATGCAATCATATGCATGCACAAATGTGTGTGTTTATGCTCCACAATGGCTGTAATACATATATATGCTGTGTTTCTACTGTGTCTAATCATGCGTAATGTGCATTTTCTCCAGTATATAATGGCGCCTGTATTGCACCCTCATCATAAGACGCATTTCAGTTCTGCCTCATTTGGCAAACATCACTCACACTTTCACCGAACACACTGAAGAGTGATGTGCTGGATTAAGTTAACCCAAAACCACAAATTCATTATTCACTCATGTTTTTCCAAGAATCGTTAAGCACATGATAGCCGAATATTCAGCGTGTGTCTTAAAAGGTCAAATATACTCATAGAGGTCACTCTGTTTACCTGTGTTCTTTAAGATAACAAGCTGAAGTGTGTGTGTCTGTGTGTCTGCGTGTGTGTGTGTGTGTCTGTGTATGTCGTACCTTCTCAATCATATCAGCACACATCATGTTGTTGTCTTTAAAATCATCATTGACATCCAGGGTGAGAACCGGCACATCATTCAGATAATCAAAGTCCATACTGCACACATACACAGTAATGAGGGCATATAACTTACCCATTTGTGCTTTTTCTTTATATACAGTGGGGGAAATAAGTATTCAACACGTCACCATTTTTTTCAGAAAACACATTTCTAAAGGTGCTGTTGGCTTGAAATTTTCACCAGATGTTGGTAACAACCAAAGAAATCCATACAAGCAAAGAAAAAAAAACTTATTAGTTTACAAATGAAGTTATGCGTAATAAAATGAAATGACACAGGGAAAAAAGTATTAAACACATGAAGAAAGGGAGGTCTAGAAAGGCAGTGAAAGCCCAGACAGCAGCTGAAATCTCTCAGTAGTTTTCAGCAACCCTCTGCCCTTCCTCAGTGTAAATGAATATTACCTGTTTCAGTCCAACATCTACATTAGCAGGAGGATGAAGATGAAACCAGGGTGGACATTTCAGCAAGACAATGATCCAAAACACAGCCAAAAGAAAAACTCAAATGCTTTCAGAGAAAGAAAATCAAGCTGTGGAATGGCCCAGTCAATCACCTGACTTGAATCCAATATAAAATGCAAAATAAAAATCAGATTTGATAGGCGAGACCCACAAAACCATCAAGATTTTTACACTCTGTTGAAGTCTGTGCGAAACTCACACCTGAGCAATGCATGACTTCATTCTACATATAAGTGGCGTCTTTAAGCTGACATCACCAAAACAGCTTTTTATATAAAGTATTAAATACATTTCAGTACTTTAGTACATTCTCCTGTGTCATTCTGTTCTTATTAAGCAACTAATATCTCAGATTTTTGTTTTGTTTTATTTTTATATGTTTGTATTGTTTACATTTTTCCAAAATCTAATTCAACTCCATGTGAACAGCTCCTTTAGAAATATTATTCCCAAGAAAAAACATGACGTGTTCAATACTTATTTCCCCACACAAATATATTACCAACAATCAAGCATGATTATATGGTATCAAGGCTTTGGAATTTAAAAAATGTCATTATAATGGAAGTCAATGGGGAATAAACAGCCACCAACATAACGAAAGGGAATAAAGTCTGTGTATTACCTCATGGTCCTGTGCTGTAACCAGCACTCATGTTTATAATGCAGTTTCTCCAGATACTCCAGAGGAATGCCCTGCTCCTCCTCTCTGCCTCTCAGATGCAGTCGCTCCAAACACCTCTGAAACACAAAAACCTTTTCATTTATCCAAACCATAATCCCCGGCACACTTGCATCTCCCCGTCCGGCTGTGCGTTTCTACCTCTGGCTTTGCCCTCAGGTAAATGATGCCATCCAGCTCAATGTGCTTCCCAAACTGCTTATGCAGCCAGCTGTGCCAGTCCTGATAGATGGCCCACTCCGTCTCAGTCACACACTCGCTCTCGTACAGGTTAGAGGCGAAGATGTACCTGCAACACACACATCAGGGTGATTAAAAGAGAAAGCCGATTACATGTGCGTTCATTTCAATTGGTGACATAATTGTTGCATAACAATGACAGAAATGCGGAGACACTTTTGGTTTGATTACAGATGTTAATATTAGATGGGTATCGATATAGGTTTTGATTCACGAGCTCTCGATTTGATTCAGTAAATATAGATTAAATACAAATCCTACTGATCTTTGTAACAGTGATCAATGTGTACTTTATATCAGGTGCACGTGTACATTAAAACAGAATAACCTTGATTTCAGATGCACTAATAAGTAGTCATAAATAATATAAAATATAGCAGGGTTTTTTCAAAGTCAAAGACCTTCCATTTTATAAGTAAGGAATAATTAATAACAGGCCGTTAAATTATTAGAAAATAATCCTTTGACTTAGTCCCTTATTTATCAGGAGTTGCCACAGCGCAATGAACCACCAACTCATCCAGAATATGTTTTACGCAGCAGATGCCCTTCCAGCTGCAACCCAGTACTGGGAAACACCCCTACACTTTCATACACCGGCCAATTTTGCTTACCTAATTCACCTAAAGCGCATGTCTTTGGACTATGGGGGAAACCGGAGCACCCGAAGAAAACCCACGCCAACACGAGGAGAACATGCAAACTCCAGACAGAAATGCCAACCGGCCCAGCTGTGACTCGAACCAGCGACCTTTTTGCTGTGAGGCAAAAGTGCTAACCACTGAGCCACCGTGCTGCCCTAGACCTAATTCAATTATACCTTTTATACTACGGTTACCACACCAAAAGAAATTGTTCATTACTGTATTTGAAGACATTTGTCAGGTTTTTGACCTCCCCCACACACACACACACACACACACACACACACAGTACATAAGCAAACATACATATATACATATTATTATTATTGCAATCTTTAAAAATTATTAAAATTATGGTTGTTTTTTATGCATATTATATAAATCAGTAATTGGCAATTAGTAAAGAGTTTTATATATACATAAAGCTGTAGCAGAATTCAGTGTTACAAGCTGATGAAGAAATAAATAAAATAACTGATATGGAACTGTTAATGCACTCAAAACCTGCCTAGAACGTTGCTGTGCATTACCTTAGGATGTTCATCAGCCAATCAGCATCAAGCATTCAACAACTCCTTACAATAAAAAAACTATTCATGGACACTTTTCACAACACTGTTATGATGCGTTTGACGGTCATCAGCGTCTTAAATCCTTGAAAGTTTGTAATATTTAGAATTAAAACATAAATGTATGAACATTTATATGTATTCATACATGTATGATATCACCTTTGCGTCAAATTACAAAAAAATTAATTACTGCTTATGTGAGGTGTTTGAAATGCAGTGTCTGTGGCGTCAAGACAGTCAATGTGATGTTATTCTCTCTCCTGGCTGCCGTTATCAGTCTCACACTATTTTTTTTTCCTTTTTCTGAAAGTCTTAACACCATTGTGGAGGGTTTCTTTTATTATTCCAGCAAATGGCATTGTAAAAAATGTATTTCTTGTACTCTCCCATTCACTGTAAATCACTGTAAACTCCCGGTCCATTGTAAAACTTATTTTTTGTTTGTTTTTAGCCCAGCTGTAGTCAACATCAGGTGTAAATGTTTTGAGTCGTTCACCTGTCGCTGTAGACGGATCTCTCGAAGAACTGCACCGGATCTTCGGCCTCTCTCAGTTTGCCGTTGGTGGATTTGATCTGCGAGCGGATGCGGCTCATGCAGGCGTAGCTCTGGAAGGTATAGGCCCAGCGCTCCGGCTTCTCGTACATCAACTGCAGCACATTTCCTCCGCTCTTCTGAGAGGTGGTCAGCTCCTGAAACACACACAAACACATGCTATACCTGCTCACCAAAGATATATATATATTTTTTTTTATTTTATTTTTTTTTTCCTTCACTTCGTTAACTGGTGAAGTTTTTTCCTCGCCACTGTTGCCACTGGCCTGCTCGGATTGGGACTTGTGGAGCTGCGCTTCGGTGGATTTGCTCTTCAGTGTTTGAACTTTCAGCAGTGAAACTTAAGCCACACTGAACTGAACTAAACTCTAAAACCTGGACTTTACTTGAACTTGTTAAGCTGCTTTGACACAATCTATATTGTAAAAAGCGCTATATAAATAAACTTGAATTGAATTGAATATATGCTATATCTGTGTGCATTTAACAGGTAAAACAAAAATTATAAATTTTATCAATCATAATTATTTATCTATTTTAATTTATTCTGAAAAGCAAAAAATCTAATACTTATATCATATTTATATTATAATTATATTTTTATTATAATATAATATTTTATAATTATATCCTAGCCTTACCACTTTCTCTCATTAAATAATTTTCTTTTTTCCCACTAATAAATAGTAATATAGGGCGACACGGTGGCACAGTGGTTAGCACTGCCACCTCACAGCAAGAAGGTCACTGGGTTAAGCTGGGCCAGTTGTCGTTTCTGTGTGGAGTTTGCATGTTCTCCCTGTGTTCGCGTGGGTTTCCTCCGGGTGCTCCGGTTTCCCCCACAAGTCCAAAGACATGCAGTATAGGTGAATTGGGTAAGCTAAATTGTCCGTAGTGTATGTGTGTGAATGGAAGTGTATGGGTGATGGGTTGCAGCTGGAAGGGCATCCGCTGCGTAAAACACATGCTGGATAAGTTGGCGGTTCATTCCGCTGTGGCGACCCCAGATTAATAAAGGGACTAAGCCGAAAAGAAAATGAATGAAAACATACAGGTGCTGGCCATATAATGCGTATATAATGCAATGACCTTTTGTGTCTTGCCCTCCTTGTGCAAGGGGTCAATGGTCATCTTTTGGACAACTGTTAAATCAGCCGTCTTTCCCATGATTGTGTAGCTTAGAACTAGACTGAGGGACAGTTTACAGGCCTTTGCAGGTGTTTTGAGTTAGTGTGGCACCAGGTGTCTTCAGTACTGAACCTTTTCACAATATTCTCATTTTCTGAGATACTGAATTTGCGGTCAGTTGGCATTTCTGTGTGGAGTTTGCATGTTCTCCCCGTGTTGGCGTGGGTTTCCTCCACAGTCCAAATACATGCGCTATAGGTGAATTGAATAAACTATATTGGCCATAGTGTATGTGTGTGAATATGAGAGTGTATGGGTGTTTCCCAGTACTGGGTTGTAGCTAGAAAGGGCATCCGCTCTGTATGCTGGACAAGTTGGCGGTTTATTGAATGATTGAATATATTTGGGGTTTTCATTAGTTGTCATCAAAATTAAAAGAAATAAACACTTGAAATGTATCAGTCTGTGTGGAATGACTGTATACACTATACAACTTTTATTAGTGAATTAAATCAACTTTTTAAAGACATTTTAATTATATAACCAGCACCTGTATGTATATTCACACACAAAAATATATATGCTCAGTTAAAACAGTTACAGGTAATCCAACGATGGCTTGTTTTGGCAATGACTTGCTGTTGGGTTATTTGAACCCAATCCATTAGGTCGGATAGGTTACGGTTAACCCAACAAATTTAAATTATAACCCAACTAGGTGAGTTGTTTTAAATGTGATCCAATAAACGTTCAGCTTAACTCAACATAGCGACCCAATATTTTTAATCCTTCTATTGGGTAAAATTATTAACCCAATGGTATTTTGAGTGTGTTTGTGTGTGTGTATTGAACATACACACACACACACACACACACACACACACACACAAATATATAAACATATATATATATTTCTGCAGTATATACACATAAATACAGTTTGAGTCAAAATTATTCGCCCTCCTGTGGAATTGTAGTACTTTTACATTTATTTCCCAAGTGATATTTAACACAGCAAGGAAACTTTCACAGTATTTCCTATCATATCTTTTCTTATTATTTCTTTTATTAACCAGGAATAAAAAACTTTTTTTTTAACAATTTTAAGGTCAATGGGACCATGCTTACACACAAACATATGCGTGAAATATGCGTACGGACATTTCCATGAATAAATCATGATTCATCAAAACATTCGCATTAAAATTGATTATAAATAAACTAATTCAAGAACAACTTATACCACATGTACGCAATAATCATGTACGCTCTGGGCCTTATAAACATGTATAAAGACATTTCACAGAAGGGATAACAACTTTGACTGCAACTGTGTATATATATATATATATATATATATATATATATATAGTTTTTTTTGTTTTGTTTTTTCCCTCACCCAAAAACATGATATATGGCCAACATTGCATTTCTAAGTACTTGTTTGTAGGTTATGTTATGTATCAAAGCACCACTGTACTAAATGTCCACAAACATGACATTTTTACAGAATTGTTTGCTACATAACAAAGCACTGTGGTCCAAAATATGGTAATATGTCAAACAGTCATGGTATTTAAGTACTTGTTTGTATATTATGCTATATACCAAACTACAATTGTAATACATGGCCTAAAACATCCAAAAACATGATGGTGATGTCATTGCGTGTTTTAAACACAGTATATGAAGAAAATATTGCAGTAACTTGTTTTGTATATGATCACAAATTTACCAAATGTTGACAAAAATGATAATATGCCCCAAAAACATGGCATTAAGTATTTGTTTGCTAATTATGATGTATATAAAAGTATAGGCGACGTGGTGGCGCAGTGGGTAGCACAATCCCCTTACAGCAAGAAGGTCGCTGGTTCGTGGCTCGGCTGGGTCAGTTGGCATTTCTGTGTGGAGTTTGCATGTTCTCACTGTGTTCGCGTGGGTTTCCTCCGGGTGCTCCGGTTTCCCCCACAAGTCCACATGTGCTATAGCTGAATTGGGTAAGCTAAATTGTCCGTAGTGTATGAGTGTGTATGGATGTTTCCCAGTGATGGGTTGCAGCTGGAAGGGCATCTGCTGCGTAAAACATATGCTGGATAAGTTGGCGGTTCATTCCGCTGTGACGACCCCAGATTAATAAAGGGACTAAGCCGAAAAGAAAATGAATGAATGAATGAATAAAAGTATAATGGTATTAAATTCACCAAATAATAAGAAATAACCAAAAACAGCATAATACCATGTAATAAATGCAAAAATATATATATTAATTACATATTTGTAAGGATGCTATTTAAAATACATTGGTATAATAGTCTAGATATTATTAAGTGAATACAAAAACATGGTAGTTTTACCGACCCATTTGTTGGTTATGATATACGTAAGTACCATAGTACTACTAAATGGTCCGAATTATATACTGAATGTCCAAAAACATGGCTATACAATGGAATATGACAAAAAACACACAGTACTAAGTGGTCCAAATGGTATCAATCATTCAAAAACATGGTAATACAACAGTATGTGTACCATGAAATGTTTAGTAAGTACTTATTTATGGTATTTTTGTCAATATGATCCAATAGTTGCGAAGGCATGCGTAATCCAATATCGTTCACACTATGAATATGGTCATAATTAAGTACGGTAGTCCATCTTAAACTACCACCACAGTAAGAGTTTTGTAAGAGTTGTAAAAAATCTAACGGTCTCCAGCACAGTGTAAGAAACCAGACACCACAGGATGCATCTGAAGAACCCTATTGGTGGAGTGGGTGTGATCCCTGCAGGCAGCTGCCTCTTTTCTATGACAGCACAAGTTGCAGTGAACTAAAAAGAGATCGAATCCCGTTTGCAGCTTTCATTATATACAGCCACCAGTTTCTGGAACGCTGAGCCACGCACACATTGCTCCTGGACACTAAGGACCTAATTGGTTTTGACAGGAGCTTCTTAGAAACAGATTACTCTGACCGCTCAAGCCACAGCTTCAGGGAAACTGTAAAGAGGGCGACTTAAAGCAGCGCAACTTGGCAGTACCAGAAGAATGAATAGAGCGAACTACATCATACGTCATGTGACACAAAGAGATTTCATTCACTTAATGCTTCTTCAGAAGCTCTTGGGTTCAGCAAAGAAGCAGCTACAGCACACGTGAAGCTCTATATTGGCATTTATTTTCCCATTTAGAACATCCATAGATTTTTTTATTTGCACAAAAGTTTCTATCGCTTACTAATATGTTCTTCACACTAGGGAAAGCATTGGTTCTCAAAGCGTTCTCTGAATGGTTTGGGAAACCTTTAGGAAACTTTATTTTTAAGATTTGATTCTTCTGAGACCAAAAAAGTACTTGAAGCTCCACTGTAAGATCCTGTGCTCCACCAAGACCCATTTTGACTATTTACACTCTTAAAACTAATGGTTCCATAGTGGTCTTTTCATAAAAGAACCATTTTTGGTACCACAAAATAACTTTCAGTGAATTGTTCTTTCAAGAGTTCTCACTTAGCTGATGATTGAAAATAAAGCGTATTTGGCATGCTGTCCCGGGAGAGAGCCCTGAGCTCAGAATATCCTTGAGCCCGGGGCTCCCTCCCGTTTGAAGGGCGAGAGGGGAGTTTGAGCTCAGGTAGGTCTCGAGAACTCCCCTGCTGTGAACGTGCTTGAGATATATGTTTTAAGAAGTTATTTTTGAGAAGTCAATTTACTTATGGTGAATGTCTTTGGACGGTGGGAGGAAACCGGGAAGCCCGGGGAAAACCCACGCGAGCACGGGGAGAACATGCAAACTCCACACAGAAATGCCGACCGGCCCGGTGAGGGGCAAAATCAGTGGTGTTCTTGCTGTGAGGCAACAGTGCTAGCCACTGGGCCGCCGTGCCGCCCAGTCAGGAGAAAGGAAGGAGTAGGGGTGGAAGGGGGGATTCTTCAAGACGAAGATGACTAGAGTGAAAAATTTAGTTATTTATAGTGTGTCTGATTGGTGCAATAAGCTAAGCTGATGCGATGCCTGCTGTGTAAGCACGTGATCCTCTCGAAATTCGTTTATAAATAAACCACACTAAAATAAATATTTTAATAATGAAACGTTTTGCGGTGGAAAGGCTCTGTGGATGTAAACGGTTCTCATGGAACCTTGCTGTTCTCCTATGGAATTAGGCAAAACTGGTTCTCATTGTTGGGTTCTGAAACACCAGTTCAAAGATTGTTTCTAAGGAAATGAAAATAAAGAAAGAGTACATTTTGAGATCTCCAAAGAACATTTCAGTGAAAAGTTAAACGCAGCTTCTTTTCAACTATAAAACCATTGTGTGCACGGGAAGGGATGTTAAAGACTCTTCCAGGTATGATAGAGAGCCTTTATTTTTAAGACCATTTGGGTTCCCCAAAGAACTTTTCTGTGAACAGTTTCTTCTCAATGAATACTATTTTAAATATTTAATCAATCATACAGTACGTGCACTTAAAAGGCTCGGGGTTGTTCAAGGTTCGTCACAGAAATAGAGATGCCAACACAAAACTTTTGATTTAAATTTGAGCTGTAAGACATAATGAATCTTCTATGCACTGACAAGTCTCTACGCTCATGTAAAAGACCTCCAAAGAGGGTTTCTGCAGTGATGACACAGAACCACTTTTGGTTCCCCTAAAATCATTCAGTGAACAGTCATAAAAGAACAGTTTCCCTTCTCTAAAAACACTCTATGAAGAACCTTCTGTTCAATGCAAGGTTTCCACACATGTTAATGTTTCTTAGCTAAATAATCATTATCACGGATTCTGCAGGTTTTTTGATGGTAAATAGAAGTTTTTTAAGATCGTTTTAAGACTAAAGAAAAAAACAACAACAATACAGCAATGTGTTTACAACTATTTGTAATGTTCAGGAAACACACGAAGAGCTGTTTTATAGCAACATTTCAGAGTACAATAGAATGATCTGACTCACTTTTAAAGTCATTTTACATTAAATATTTTAATTCTTGAAATCTTTAAATCAACCACTTGAGTGTGGAAATCATTTTAAAACCTTAATTCACAGAAAGAGATCCAAGGAAACCCTGAATATGCTTAATTGTGAATTGACTTTAAAGGTTCTTCACAGAACCACAGATACCAATAAAATCTGAAAATCTAAAGGTGATTACAGGGAAGAACCATTTCAGGTTCTTCAAAGAAAGAACCCTTTAGTGTGGGAAATGTTTATTCATTCACGCTTAGTCCCTTTATTAATCTGGGGTCGCCACAGCGGAATGAACCGCCAACTTATCCAGCATATGTTTTACGCAGCGGATACTGGAGCGCCCGGAGGAAACCCACACCAACACGGGGAGAACATGCAAACTCCACACAGAAACGCCAACTGACCCAGCCGAGGCTCGAACCAGCGACCTTCTTGCTGTGAGGCGAACGTGCTATCCACTGCGCCACCGTGAGGCCACGTTTATTCATCTGAAGAACTATTATCCACTATCCTTTATGGAATTAAGAGACTCAAAGGATGTTGAAGGTTCTTCAGTCCAAGAAGAAGCAATATGGCACAAATGTGTACCTTCTGAAAAGGCGCAGTGACAGCTCTCGTACCTTTATTTCTAAGAGTGTATAAGCCATAAAGTACTTCTCTTCTCTGAAATGCTTCCATAAATGCGGTTCTTAATTGAACCACAATGAACCTGTAATTTAATGAGTCGCCATTTGTGTTTCTTGTTCAAACAAATTAGAGCACAAGAAACCATTACACTTCTGAGAGAACATTTAGGATGTTCTGGAGCTGTCAGAAGCACACTCAGAAAAAGTACATTAACTGTCACTGTGGTGGTACCTTTACAAAAGGAACTCTTTTGTACTGTTTACATACTAATATTTGCATTTACAATACAATATGGACCTTTTAGATATCAATATGGATTAGAGTACAAGAAACCATTACACTGCTGAGAGAACATTTAGGATGTCCCTGAGCTGTCAGAAGTACACTCAGAAAAAAATATCCATCACTGTGATGGTACCTTTACACTTTTAGGTACTAATATATGTGCCTTTAGGGCATCTTTTAGATATCAATATGGAATCTTTAATTACTGATATGTACCTCAAAGGTACCAATATGGACCCTTTAAGTACAAAAGTATAACAAATGTTAAAAAAAATACCACCTTAGTGACAGCTTTATTTCTGAGCGCGTACGCAAATGCCTGGCGTAACGTCTTTAATAGATAATAACCTCCGATGCTGAAACCTGAAGCCCAACCGCACAGACCAGCAGCGGATCTGTTGCTCTGTCCTCGTGGATACTGTTACACCTTTACTTTTTGGTGGAGAAGCAAGACAGATCCAGGGTGGGAGGGCTATTTCAACACACACAGACTCATGGAAACAACTCATCTCGACTGAGCCCAATGAGGAAGATCACATGCAAATAAAGCACTCACTTGTTTTTGTCGCTCATGTTGACAATTGGCGTCCTCTTCTCCAAGAGAACCACTTTCTTCTGCTGGAACTCTGGATTAAAAAGTGCGTCCGCGCGGAAAAACTCTTTGCCTCACTCGTAAAAAAGTGCGATTTCGCTCCAAGTTCAAGCGCGTCTGGATGCGTAAAAGCAGGGACGCGTTTAGTTGAGTTTATCTGGAGCCAGAGATGTCTCTCCGCTGCTGCTTCTACAAACTACAGTACATTCGGGCAGTCCAGCAGTCATTCCGCGGCGGGATCAGGAGCTCTCTCTGTCCGGTCGAGAAACGCGTGGCGTCGCGCTCCGCAGGCTCGTCTTGAGTCTTGATCCATATTTAAAGATCTCGCCCTCCTCCAGCGTGACGCGGCAGTGGGAGGATGAACAGACACACACACACACACACACACACACACACACACACACACAGCATATGAGAGATGCAGCACTGTAGAACAAGACCTGCATCCGTGCGCACACACTCAACACACCTGAAAAACACTCCAGTTCACTGTTAAGAGACATTCGGGGTTTCTAATACAGCTTTTGCATGAAGTGAGAAACTTCGCTAAACGACATGACTTGTTTAGGGTTCACACTGTATTTGAATTAGTCAACATTTGAAGTGGATCAAAAAATTCAGGGCTTCTAATACAGCTTTCGCGTAAAATAGGCTTAGGTGGAAAAACTTCGCTAAATGACACGACTTCCTTAGGGTTCACACTATATTTCAACTAGTCAACATTTGAAGTGGATCAAAACAATTCAGGGCTTCTAATACAGCTTTTGCATGAAACACAATCAAGTTAAAAACTTCGCTAAATGACATGACTTCTGTAGGGTTCACACTATGTTTGAATTACAGTAGTCGACATTTGAAGTGGATCAAAAAAATTCAGGGCTTCTAATACAGCTTTTGCGTGAAATACGATTAATTGGAAAACTTATGACGTGACTTTACTGTAACTCAAATATAGCGTGAACCCAAGTCAACATTTGAAGTGGATCAAAACAAATTAAG
>CAIGQW010000399.1:1251783-1280174 GCA_903798125.1 Danio choprae | reverse complement strand
TTGCAAAGATTAGAGTTCATTATTTTAGTTTTTTTATGTCACTGTGTGAACATAAGCAAGTTTAAAGCATGTTGGTGCAAGAAACAATAATTTTTTTTAGCTATAACCAAGATTAATTGCATTTCATTTATTTAGTGAAGACTGTGAAGAGGTTTTTTTACATTTAATTATTCAATATATGTCTGACTAATAAGATTTAGAAAAAAATAAAGCACAATTATTCATTCTCTATTTTATCCTTTGTTTTTAATTTATCTACTTTATTTTCTATCTAGTTTATTTTATCTTAAATGTTAATTGCATTTTATTTATTTACTGAAGACTGTGAAGTGTTAACTACTAACTACTAAGACTTAGAAAAAAATAAAGCACAATTAGTTTTTCTCTTTTTATATCCTTTTTTATTCATCTAGTTTTTTTATTTATCTACAGCAGTCAAAACCTTTCATCAAACCTTTCATCACCTAAAACTATTGAACAACACCCATTCTTGTCTTATGACAATTTTGAAAAACTATTTTGATTAACTTCAAATGTTGACTACTGTAGTTTATTATATTATTTTATTATTATTTTAATTAATAATTTATCTAGTTTATAATATTTTATTTATCTAGATTATTTTATCTTAACAAAGGTTAATTGCATTTCATTTATTTAGTGAAGACTGTGTGAAGTGTTATTTTACATTTGATTATTCAATATCTGACTGCTAATACTTTAAAAAAAAAAGTTTTATCCTTTGTTTTTGTATTTATCTAGTTTATTATATATTATGCAGATGCACTATACAAAAAAAAGTGTGTGTATGTATGCATGTATGTATGTATGTATGTATGTATGCATGCATGTATGTATGTATGTGTGTGTATATAGGAGAAAAGGTAAACATTGCAATTTATTTTTTTACCAGTATTGTGCATTCATAGTTTCAATGCAGATTATTGTAAAGCAGTTTCACAGTAATAAACAGGAAAATAAATGACACAAGTTCATCGTATTTATAAAAGGATGCTGTAAAGCAGCTCTGAAAAGGTAATAGGGTCATTATTCAGCTCATGACAACTTTGCTCAGTTTATATTAAATGAATTGTTTATGTAAAAGTGTTACTATAAACATGTTTGCTATTAAATAATGTACATTATGTATGTAGGCTAATTTATGTAATAGTACTGCTGCAAGTGTAAACTCATGTCTGTGATTTTTGTATTTCTAAAGAAGATTTACATGTGCATAAAAGAACTTGTAAAGTTGCTGTAGATTCAAACAATGAAGCAGTTTGTTTCTCTGTATTGAGCTGTAATGCTGTATGAAGGGAGTGCAGGTTTTCCGCTGACTGCTTGATCTGTTCCATATTAATTGCGTTAAGTGTAAATGCCAGGCATCTGGTGGTGTAATGGCATAATCACCAAAGCATGTCTGTCATGTGAGGAAAGAAACTGTGTCATTTGTTTGGACATTTAACCCCTGAAATGTCTTCATTTAATTTCAACAAAAATTGTTCTAAAAAAGCAGGAGCCCAACATTTCTGCATCTCAGCAACAACATGGTTTTTCATTTTGAAATTAATAATATGAGATGATAATTTTGTGATCCATTCATAAAATCACTCTTCTTTCCTTCTAAGTGAATCATGAAAACAAAAACTTATCACCACTTATCCATAACAGCCTAAACCAGCCCTGATGCCAGCACAAAAATACTCAACAAAATTTTAAATATCTTTATTGATAGAAAATCCAAAAAGAAATGTTTATAACAGAATTGCAAAACCTTATAATGCAAAGCACAGACAAATATTTAAAATACTTTTGTATATTAACAGTTGTGTATCTTTCAGGATGCCCATGGTGGCAGCATGCCTGCTTATTTCCGCTTTCTCACCATCTTGGCCTTCCACGTCTTCCTTCAGGAGAAGGTGAGCAGCGTTAATCATCCGAATTACCTGTGTTAGTATTTATTTCATTATGTCTGTTAGAACTGTAGTGAAAGATCAATTGATAAATTGATTCTAAGATGTTCAAAATGCATTGCTATTCTCTACTGAATTGATTCTGATCTTAGCTTTTAACAACAGATGGTGCTGTATGCTCTACAAACAGTCATACTCTGCTTGCTGTTAAAAACAAAGCTCAGAATCAATAGTGATGCCTTGTGAAAATTTAATTTTGTCAAATTGTTTTTTGCACGTCTGTAAGGTCTGAGAGCACATCTGTTATGCTTGGTTTCATTATTAATAAGAACACTATTATTAATGTAAATTAATCTAAAACCAAATTCTCTGCCTTTGTCTGCTGTTAAAATCTAAGGGAAAATAGAGATTTGTTTTGATAATCTCAGAATCAATGCGGAATCAATGACTATGTTTACATGGACATCATTAATCAAATTAGTTGTCTTAATCTGAATAAGACAATAATTTGATTAAGGTGTTTATGTGAATTGCTTTTTGAATGTTCCTTTCATGATCCCGGTTTACTTGTGGTATATGCATAGATTGATTAACGTCATTGTATCACAAACGCTATCCACATTTCCTCTGGAGTTTCAAGTATTTTCGGGTGTTTCATTTTAAATTTTTCAACTTTAACTGCAGTTCGGCAGTTTTACTTTCATTCAGGAACATTTCATGCCTGCTCCCGTGACAAACTGAGGTATTGGATGCTAGTATGAAGGAAGGACTGGTGCTTTAATAGAGTTTGGTGCGAATTTGATACCGCACGCCGATTGGGGAATAAAAAACCTCCGCATTTTGCGTTGTGTGTGTCTGTGGTCCTTCACTGATTCGGTAGGTGCAGAGTATAGTGTCAAACAGCCGTGTGCGTATGGAATATCCTGTCGCAAAATGGGGCGAAAAGTTCTACATGGTGGTAATAGTTTGATTCGGATGTTTACATGTCTGTACTGCACTTCAGTAATGCGACTAAAATGAGCAAACTCCACATTAGGGCTGCACGATATTGGAAAAATCTGCATGTATTTGCAATATTTTGTTTTGCTCCAATATATATTGCGATATGAATATAATTTCACCAGATGATTTGAATATTTGGAAAGATTTCATTAATTTAGATCGACTGAGATGATCAAGTCTTTTCTATGCAGTGCATCTGCATAAAATCTAATAAATGACAAGCAAAAATAAATAAATAAACAGTGCTTTATGGCTTTCTGGGGAGTCAAACAGTATTCAAAATTGAACAATTAAATGTAAAATAACATGGTCATATAATATTTAATATCTTTATATTTTACTTTTTTAATAAATCATATAATCCTAACTATAGCAGATACACACATTGCGATAACGATGCTCAAACAATATATTGTTCAGCCCTACTCCACATGTCTTAATTCAACTTCTGTTTAGTTTGATTATGACTTTAGTCTGGTTAAGGTCATCAAAAATCGCCGTTTACATGGTAGACTCTTAGTATTATCACAGTATTGTCTTAATCGTATTAAAATCAATAAAATGTATTATGTCTTTACTTTTTCATTCTTGTATAACCTGTTTTAACACATTTTAATCTCTTTTTATCTGTTTTAATCATTTTTAATTATTCTTATTTTCTTGCTTCTTTTATTCTTTTATATGTAAAGCACTTTGAATTACTATTGTGTATGAAATGTGCTATTAAAATAAACTTACCTTGCCTAAAATCGGATTATCTGTGTCCATGTAAACGTACACACTTGAGAAAATTTTAATGTTCAATGTCTAAGAGCCTATATCTTTTGTTCTAGGTTTTGGAAAAACGGCTTAAAGGACATGACGCTATTATCAATAATCTTAATTTAAACTCTCTGTCTTTGTGTCTTTAACAGGTTGATTTGGCCGTTATTGAGGTCGGGATCGGTGGAGCGTATGACTGCACCAATATTATCAGGTATCACAGCATTATTTGAACTTGAGAGTTATTACTGTCTTCCTCTCATCTACTTCACTGTTGCATGCCTAATTGTCTCTTTGTGCCGCTTCAGCCTAATGTGGCCTCCGTTTCATCGTCATTCATCTGCCTTCATGGTTGAAGAGTTACACATTCCTCTCAAATCAACCAATCATTGATCTGCATTCTTCATGAGTTCACTTAATCCCATCAGTCATAAACCAATCAGTGGCCTTTATTCTTAATTTATTTGTGTGATAATATACTGGGGCGGCATGATGGCTCAGTGGTTAGCACTGTCGCCTCACAGCATGAAGGTCATTGGTTCGAGTCCCAGCTGGCCCAGTTGACGTTTCTGTGTGAAGTTTGAATGTTATCTCTCTGTTGGCATGGGTTTCCTCCAGGTGCTCTGGTTTCCCCCACAGTCCAAAGACATGCGCTGTAGGTGAATTGAATAAGCTAAATTAGCCGTAGTGTATGTGTGTGAATGAGAGAGTGTATGGGTGTTTCCCAGTACTGGGTTGTGGCTGGAAGGGCATTTGCTGTGTAAAACATGCTGGGTAAGTTGGCGGTTCATTCTGCTGTGGCGACCCCAGATTAATAAAGGGACTAAGCTAAAAAAAAAAAAAGATAATATACTGTGACAATATATTGATAATAAAATATAACATTAAAATCATGTAGTCAGAAATCATATCATTAGTTTCATAACTGTGGAGCTTAATACTGTATTTGTTTTTTAATATCCAGACTCATAATATAGTAGTAAAGCACTGTGTAAAATATCTAATTGTATTTAAATCTGTACTAGAAATTATAATAGGTTTAATGGTTTACCTGGTATGTGATGTGCTGCTGTTTCTTGTTTTTCTAGGCGTCCCTGGGTGTGCGGTATCTCGTCTTTAGGTATTGATCACACTAGCATTCTGGGAGACACCATTGAGAAAATTGCCTGGCAGAAAGGAGGGATTTTTAAGGTGAGTATTTGTGTGTTGTGACTGTAAACTCGAAGTTTTTAGATTTTGAAGGTATTCAATGAGAGCATATGTTTATTTCAGCCAGGAGTTCCTGCATTCACAGTCAAACAGCCTGACGGCCCGATGAAAGTGCTTCAGGAGAGAGCAGAAGAAGTTGGGGTGAGAAATATAAATGTACAGCAAGATGTCTGTTGTTGTTATCTGAAATGTACTATTCCAATGCCACAAATTGAACTGAGAAAATCTATCTAAGCTTTTTTATGTAATTTGTTGTCATTTATATTTATGTATTTATTCGTTGAGGTATGAAGTTAGTATTATGTAATATGATTTTATCTATATTCATCTTGCCATGAGTTGCTGATATGGCAATAAATAAACAAACTCAGACTTCTTCCAATGCATTGTAAAACACGCACAAAATTCCACACATGAATATAGTCAATGCCGCTGATATGGCAATAAAACATACATGCATAAATAAATGGTTTGCTCATATTGTTCTCTCTCTGTTTCTCAGTGTTCGCTGTCAGTTTGTCCAGATTTGGATGAGTATGAGAGCAAAGGTTCTCTCAGCTTGGGTTTAGCTGGTCAGCATCAGCGCAGTAACGCTTCTCTGGCACTGCAGCTCTCACACACGTGGCTGCAGAGACACGTCCTCACAGGTGTGTGTTCATCACTGTATGTGGATTAGTTCATGTATTTTTCTGTGTGTCTAATCATCTGTTTGTTTCTTAGATCCAGCATCTCCAGTGGAGTTCAGCGGTGTGAGTTCAGCTCCAGCGTTTCAGCCCAGTCCTGCAATGATCAAAGGTCTGTGAAAACACACCAGTTAAAGTCAGTATGAAACCGAAATTATCTTCATTTCTAAAGGGCGATTCAAAATTTTTGCAACAATTTTCCCTAGATGCTATATGTGTGGCTTTCCTTATAATAATAGCAATATTTAAATAGAGGTTAATTGAACATAACGTTTTATCTGCATTGCGTCCTTGAAATTAGCAAACCAGTTCAGCACCTGTTTCTGTTTTTATAACATTTAGCATTAGAAATATTGCAGCTCAGGTTTGTGAAATCTGGTTGTCATTTGATTTGTCATGTTCTAATTATAAAAGCTAGTCTTAATTATCAAGTAGCCACCTCATTTGTACAACTTTCATTTAGGAGCATAAATCTGCCTCTTCTAAAGCATAATAATACCACAGTATGTTTGCAGATATATAAGAAACATGCTAAGTGAGCATACTTGTTTATCTGGTATACAGTGCCACAGTTATTCAGTTATATGCTTTGAAAATGTCATGTTGGAATGTTTGTCTTTGTTTTGGTCTGTGTAACTCCGCCCACTGCCAGTTTAGCCAATTATACTTCTGCACCCGGGTTGCCTGGTGGAAAACAGAGAATTTAATTTTTTGCTTCAGTTTATGCAGACGTGGCCAAAAATCCAGAGAACAGTAGCAGCCCCTAAAATGAGAGACTGATTCAGAGTTATAAATGTTCTCGTGAGGTGGTTTTTGATTAGCAAATAATATAAATATTTTCTATTTGCAATGTGAGGCTTTATTGTCAGACACACTCATTCCTGTTAGTGTCGTCAATCTGGCAACCTCCTATTTGGTAGTTGAACTAGGTATTGTAGATTGACAGGAGTGAGCCAAAAGCTAAATTAGATATTTACCCCAGTAGATTACATATGAAGTCAATGCAAAAATTGGCAAATTTTTGCAGGGTGGCGCAAATGAAACAAAATGTGCCACGAACAAATAAAAGAAAAATGTTAATAAATTGCTTAAGGGGATTAACACCCTCTGAGTAAACTAGAAAAAGTGATGCATTGGTGTAAACCCAGCATTACATTGTAAACTGCTCAGCAAATATAATATTTTATTATTTGCAATTTAAAAACCACCTCATGGATTTTATAACTTAATCTGCGTCAAATTTTGAAGGCTGCTTCTGTTCTCCGGAGGTCGCATTTTTAGCTGTTTGAGGCAGCGTTCATGACTGAAATGACCCAAAATGACAGTCAGACAGTTGCAGCTCATCCAGAATGCTGCTGCCAGGATTCTGACCAGAACCAGAATACGGAGCACATCACACCTGTCCTCAGGTCTTTACACTGGCTCCCAGTTACATTCAGAATAGATTTTAAAATATTACTACTTGTCTATAAATCACTAAATGGCCTAGGACCTCAATACACTACAGATATCCTCACTGAATACAAACCTAACAGATCACTCAGATCTTTAGGATCATATAAACTAGAAATTCCAAGAGTTCAGTCAAAGCAGGGTGAATCCGCCTTTAGCTACTAACCCCCCCCGCCCCCCAGTGGGCGAGTTACAGACCAAAATAAAGACTAACATTCTGACATGGAACATATTTTCATAGGAGAATAACTGACTTCAACATTGTTTTTCAGATATACAAGTATGTTCACTTAGTATGTTTCTTAAATATCACCAGTCAGAGGACAGAATAAATGTTGCTGAGGATAAAGAAGTCTTGAAGCATCTGTCAATTGTGGTAAATGTATGTGATGGTTTGACAGGTCTTGCAGAGACTGAGTGGCCTGGACGCAATCAGACACTAAAACACGGTCCTGTGACGTATTACATGGACGGAGCTCATACCACACGCAGCATGCAGGCCTGTGTGCGCTGGTTCAATGAGGTCGCAACACAACACGAGAGGAACGCAGGGTGAGACCACATTCCTTTATTTATTTATTTATTTGTTTGTTATTTATTTGTTTCATAATACACCTTTAAATGTGATTGTGAGATCAAGATCTTTAAGTAAAATTAGGATTATTAAACTATTAATAGACGTTCAAACTATTTTAACTTATTTATATTAAATAAAATATTTTACAATTGTATAAATTATTTCACTCAGGTAATATTTGTAGTTTTGTAGTTTCCTAAATATGTCAAACATTTAAAGTAGTATAATTATTTTAAAGTAACACTGTCTAAAAATGCTTGTGTGTGTGCAGAGGTTCAGTGCTGAGGGTTCTCTTATTCAACGCTACAGGAGAGAGAGACTGTGCCGCCATGCTCAAACTGCTGGCAGTGAGTTACTCATTCATTTTATAAAGCATTTGACTCTTGTGAACCACATAGAGATTCAGTATGATATGCTGATGCCTTCTCTCTGTTTCAGCCCTGTCATTTTGACTTTGCCGTGTTCTGTCCAAACATCACGGAGGCCATCGCGTCCTGTAATGCAGGTAAGAGATGCTTTCATCAGGAGTCCTGTGCATTCATTACAGGTAATAGAGTATAAAGCTGCTTCAGGAAAACTAGCCAACATTATTAGCATGAAAATGAATGAGAAGACTGAATGCTTTTGCCAATAATGCACATTTATATTTATATTTTGGCTGAAAGATACTGGTAGAAAATCTCTATTATATTTTATTTAATTGCTTTTTAAAGCATTGTATTGTTTGTTTAACATAATAGTAATGTCAGACTTGTAGGATTAATAATACATTTATTTAGCCATTTAGATGTTTTGTTTAAAATATAAAACACAATCTGGCAGTGCCATACATAATTGCAACAAGATATATTTTTTCTTAAAACAAAAGACATTCTGTTATATGTTTGTTATATTTTGAACAAATATTTAAACATCTTTTTTTTTCATATAAAATATTTTTATTATTATTCTTTTTTTCTTTTTTTATCCATTATTTTTACAGTAAAAAAATAATATTTTAGAAAATGACATATTCTGTGATATATGTGTTATGCATATGATATAATTTGAACAAATTTTTAAATAATTTTATTTTGATATAAAAACAATTATCTATTTTTATTCTTTCAGTTATTTTTAAAATAATAATAGACAATTTTAGAAAATTGCATATTCTGTTATATGTTTGTGTATATATTACTAATTGCAATTTAATTAATCAATCAATAAATGTTCAATCAATAAATATATTCTATAAAATTCACTTAATTCCTTAATATTTGTTTTTTGCTTCAAAGTATGGACCCTTTTCACAAGTCTGTTATGCTGCGTTCACACCAGACACAGATGAAGCGTCAAGCGCGAGTGATTTACATGTTAAGTCAATGCAAAGACGTAAATAGACATCCTGCGGCACGTTTCACGTGAATGACGTGGCGAGAGTTGAGCGTTTTGCTCGTTTGACACGCGAACCGCTCGAGTTGAAAAATCTGAACTTCAGCGGACATTCGCGCCATGTTAACCAATCAGGAGCTTGCTCTTGTGAAGGAGTGATTATGACGGAGTGCCTGTTGTTGGTGTCCCAAGGGGAAATCCTCTTGCCGACACTGGACAACAGTTCATCAAACTGGGCTCGGCTCAGTCTGAAGCACCGCTGAAAGCGTCCATCATTCAGGTATAGTCTCTGGAGGAGTTGAGAACAGAGCTGGGTGCACCTCTGAAAGGATCTAGTGGACTCAGATACGGCGCCAAATGAATCTATGCTGTTTTTCAGCCTTCCTAAAGCACAACTATTATCTCAATAAAATCCATGTTAACCATTTAGCAACAAAGCTAGAGTTACCGGGCAGACAAAAGCTAGAATCCGCGTCTATTGTGAAGTAAATTTGACGCATGAATGAAGCGGATTTGACGCGCAAATGAAGCGAGTAAACTCAAAATGTTCACGTGCCTATTTACGCATGAATAACATGCTTTATTTGCACGTTCCGCGTCTGGTGTGAACACAGCATGATGACGCGTTAAACCGTCATCATAATCTTAAATCTTTGAAAGTTTTTAATATGTAAATAAAATAAAAAAACATATGAACATTTGTATGTATTTATGCATATATTATATCATCATTATGTTGATGCATGTATTATATCGTCAAATTACAAAAACAAAAACGAATTACCGCTTATGCGAGGTGTTTCTAAAGCAGCGCCTATGGGGCTGAGAGTAAGTTTGGTGTTGTTCTTTCTTCTGGCTGCCGTTATCAGTCTCACACTATTTTCCTTTTTCTGAAAGTCTCGATCACACCATCGTGGCATTTTTCTTTTATTATTTCAGCAAATAGGATTGTAAAATAATTCTTTCTTGTACTCTCCCATTCACTGCGCTCTGAGTTTACCCAACTATGACGACTTCTGCTACTGAGAAACCCAGAAACGTGAAAAGGGTCCGTTGTGTAGCCATCAGTTTTAGTCTTGTAAAGGCTGTTTGTGTGAGCTGAATAATACCCTCTCCTCTCCTTCAGACCAACAGAACTTCAACGTTTCTGTGGAGAACATGCTGACCCGCTGCCTGGATAACCAGCAGAGTTGGCGCGTCCTGAATGGCCAGGAGGAGAAGCCGGAGGCAGAGCTTCTGATCGGCGGAGGCCTGCCATTGGTTGCTGAGCGTCACGGCGACACCCTGGTGTTTCCCTGCATCCTCAGCGCCCTGCAGTGGATCAGTCAGGGGCGAGACTCAGTCCTGGCAGACGCAAACAAACACACAATACCTGTCAAACCTAGCATAAACGCTAAAGCTGCGCCGCTACGAGAGGCCCAGAACATACACGTCCTCATCACAGGCAGCTTACATCTGGTGGGAGGAGCTTTAAAACACTTGGATCCTGCTTTAAACTCTTAATGGACTTTTCTCCAGTGTCAGACTTGCAGAAAGTGCGCCACCTAGTGCCTAAAACCTCACTCACAGCTCAGTATTACTGCTAATCATCAAGATTTAAAAGGTGTTTTTCTAAAAGTGCGTCGGACCAATTCATGAGGTTTTGTAAAGGGCACATCAATCCAAATCTACTTGAGCTGCTCGTGTTTACTTGGATTTGTCGTACTTGGTGCATTGATTCATATTTTTGTTTCCTTTTTTACACTACAGTTTGTTTTAAACCAGTCTCTTTCTCTAATCGGAAAGTGAGGTTGCCTGTCTATCAGTGTTTGTGTTATTATTGTTATTTTTATTACTGCACTGATAAAAAATGTGCCATATATAAAACACTGTTCTCTAATTATGTAGTAATATATAATTTCCAACTCCTGCATGGGAAAAATTTGCCTTTATACATGCAAAAATGATGTTCAGTGCATGTCAACACTGAGGTGCCCACATTTGTTCATGGTACATAAACATCTTGAATTTGTTGTCTATATATATAATATACATCAAATGATTTTTTTTTTCAATCAAATCTGACTTTTTACATTTGTAATAACACTTTTTTGTAGCATTTTACGTTCTAATGAGTGTATAGATCATGGGTGTCCAAACTCGGTCCGGGAGGGCCCGTGTCCTGCTGAGTTTAGCTCCAGCTTGCCTCAACACACCTGCCAGGAAGTTTCTAGTATGTCTAGTAAGAGCTTCATTAGCTGGTTCATGTGTGCTTGATTAGGGTTGGAGCCTAATTATTCAGCCTCTCAAGGACACCGGCCCTCCAGGACCGAGTTTGGACACCCCTGGTATAGATTAAATTGAAATGGGTTTGTTTTTTTTGAGTATGTTACAATAGTTATGGGTTGTTTTTGCTATCTGTGAAAGACTGGAGGATTCATATAAAGAATAATGTGACTAAATATTGGTTTGGATCAATAAAATTGATACCGCTCTTGTCTTAAAGTGTCATAAGGTGCTATTAAAATGTTCCAAGTACTGTACATAGCAGATTAAAAATTATATGAAAATTTCCAAGCAGTTCAATTTTGCGTCTGCATTAATTCATAGTAAATGTATGCACCTTATTAAATATATATTACAATTATCTATAATAATAAAAGCTATAAAATAAGATACACATATAAATTAAGAAGTATTGTGGTAACACTTTAGAATGATGGTCCATTAGTTAATGTATTTACTAACATAATGTATGAATAATCTTGTATGGCATTTATTAATCATATTTCAACATTAACTATTGCGTTATTGTGCTTGTTAACATTAGAGTTAACATGAGCTAACGTTATTTAACTTAACGTTAATGAAGAGGTATGAATACAGTAATGAATGTATAACACAGGTGACTCAGTGGTTAGCACTGTCGCCTCACAGCAAGAAGGTCACTGGTTCGAGCCTCGGCTGGGTCAGTTGGCATTTCTGTGTGGAGTTTACATGTTCTCCCTGTGTTGGCATAGGTTTGCTCCGGGTAGTGTATGAGTGTGTGTGAATGTGAGTGTGTATGGGTGTTTCCCAGTGATGGGTTGCAGCTGGAAGGGCATCTGCTGTGTAAAACATGCTGGATAAGTTAATTCCGCTGTGGCGACCCCTGATTAATAAAGGGACTAAGCCGAAAGAAAATAAATGTAATACAAATAGTTCATGTTAATAAACACATGAACTAATGGACCATTATTTTAAAGTGTTACCGTTTTCACATATGTATAATTATTTATATATGTATATACTTTATTATTATAGATCAGTGCCAGCGGCATGACCAATCAAATTTAGGAAGACGACTGTTTAATTTAATTAAAAAAATTATTAAATTGATAGAACACCCTGTAGTGTAGTTTATTTTTTTGTGCTTCTTCTGTTTAGTAATTCATTTTTTAATTTTTATTATTATTTTATTTATTGATTATCTTAATTATTTGTGCTCTGCTCTGTAAATTTAGATAAAAAGGTGTTTATTTGAGTTTTACCTTATTATATTTGTGTTATACTGCAATAAAAGAGGTTTAATATTATGTCACTGTGAAATTAGCTTTACATAAATTGCCCCCCTGAATGTATTTTCATTTGTATTATTCATTCATTCATTCATTTTCATTTCGGCTTAGTCCCTTTATTAATCTGGGGTCGCCACAGCGGAATGAACCGCCAACTTATCCAGCATATGTTTTACGCAGTGGATGCCCTTCCAGCTGCAACCCATCTCTGGGAAACATCCATACACACCCATTCACACTCATACACTACGGACAATTTAGCTTACCCAATTCACCTGTACCGCATGTCTTTGGACTTGTGGGGGAAACCGGAGCACCCGGAGAAAACCCACGCTAACACGGGGAGAACATGCAAACTCCACACAGAAACGCCAACTGACCCAGCAGAGGCTCGAACCAGCGACCTTCTTGCTGTGAGGCGAACGTGCTATCCACTGCGCCACCGTGAGGCCCTTCATTTGTATTAGTATCATTTAATGCTTTATTTATGTTATTATTATTATTATTATTATTATTATTTTGTACTATTTTCTTAATTATATGGGTAACACTACAATAAGGTTGCATTATTTAATATTAGTTAATGTATTTACTAACATGAACAAACAATAAACAATATGTTTATTACAGTATTTATTCATGTTAGTTAACATTGGTTAATGGAAATACAGTTGTTCATTGTTAGTTCATGTTAACTCACGGTGCATTAGCTATGTTAACAAGCATGAATCTGGATGTTAATAATAATTGTTAATAATAATAATGAATAATAAACGCTGTACAAGTATTGTTCATAGTTAGTTCATGTTAGTAAATACATAATATTAAAATAAAACACATTAACTAATGAAACCTTATTGTAAAATGTGACCATTATATGCTGCTTGGATATAATGTTATATATGTTTAACAATGGAAGTCGAAAATGCCTGTTTGTCATGTGAAGGTTAAATAAATAGAGTGGAAATAAATAAATAAATAAATAAATAAATAGCTTTACGTAATTTTTGCGTGTCTTCTGGTCGGCAGGTGGCGGTACGTTTTTTTGCACCGTTGAATCCGTCCTGCGGACCGCAGAGCAACAGCAACGATGCAGCGCGACAAAACCGGAAGCTCTGGCGGCGGTGAAAAGTACGAATATTTTACTAATTTTATACGCTTAACGTTCATTTAAACTGTTAAACGTCGCATTTAATTACATTTGAATATACCAAGCACATATCTGTACCGATGTAACATAGCTAGTCCTCAAAACGACGCTGTAAATCTGATATTTCTGTCGGTGTGGGTCTGGATTTGTGTCTTTGTCGGGCCGAAAGTAACACTCGAAATGATTCACACATTCAAAACAGCGTCATATAAGACCAAATTTAGCTTTAATCCAAGCTTAATTATAACAGAAATCAGTATGTACGGGTTTTGTAGTTATACTTCGCTTTATATGCGTAGGCGGAATGAAATAATATCCTGGTTTTAAACCCTGAGTGTGATTTTGTGTTGTGTCCAGGCCGGACAGAGAGACCGCCATCATGTCGAAGTACTACGATGGCGTCGAGTTTCCCTTCTGTGATGAATTCTCCAAGTATGAGAAGCTGGCGAAGATCGGACAGGGTACTTTCGGGTGAGTATTTGATGTTTGTGTGTGTAAACATACCATCATGTTAATCATTCAACAATTCACCGTCTGAAATGACGGATGTTTTGTCTGACCTCCTTATTTTGTAACGTAACAGCGTCCATTTGTAAGACTGGAAAGGATACAGCTGCTGTTGGTCTGAGTTTATTCAAAATATTGATTGGAAGAAAGTTTGGGCATTGCCTAATGAGTGTCTAATGGCAAATCTCATTAAAGATACTACACAAATCTGACCCTGTTAAGCATTATTTTAGCCAGATTTATTGAAGACGTGGATGTCAATTGTTCATTCTGTTCATTATACCCAGAAACTGTACCTCATATTTTCTGGCATTGCCAGTATACAAAACGTTTATTGTGGAAGATATCTAAATTTATAAATGATAAAGTGCTGTCAAATCGTCTTTTACTGTATGAATATGTCGTTTTTTGTTTTTTGAACTATGATGAGAAGCTTTTGTTATCAATCTTTTGATTATACTTACCAAGCTTCATATCCATCGTTGTAAATTGATCAGTCAGAAACCTCTTTTTTCAGTGGCACTTAAAGAACTAGATATTCATATAAATACCATTTGTTTTCTTTATTCGTTATTTTATTTTACCTATTGAGTTTTTGTATTTTTATATAACTTTTTTTATGCTTTTCATATTTTTTGTGTACACCTCTGGCATTGTTTTGTATATGTCGTTCATGCATTAATAAAAAAAAGGGGATACAGCTGCTGCAACTGAGCTTTCGCACATCAATATAGCGTACATTTTGTCACAGTTTACAACTAGGGCTGCACGATATTGGAAAAACGTTACATTGCGATATTTTTTACTCTGTATATTGCATTTTCACCAGATGACTTAACTCTATTTGCAAAGTCATTACATTAGATTGAGTGAAACATAAATATCGTTTTATGTAATGTATTATATACATATAATAAACAAATTACAGTCATAAATAAACACAATGGAGGAAATGTTAAAGTGAAACAAACCGTGTTTTATGGTTTTCTGGAGAGACTCTAACCGTATTCAGGTGCAGAAATTGAATAATCTAATGTAAAATAATAGTCTAGTCTAATATAGTCTTCATCATAAAAGAAATTCAATAAAAATAATCTTTATTAAACTTATTTATGGACAATTAAGATGCTTTAAACTCTCTTAAAATGCTCACATAGCCACAGGCCTTAAAAACACAGGCAGATAATAAACTTTTGCTCTATTACGGTTCAATTCTGCAGTGTCTAAACAAATCTTCATCTATAATCCCAACTCAACATTGCATATGTTGCGATGGGACTATTCCAGATGCACACATTGCGATATCGATTCTCAAACGATATATTGTGCAGCCCTATTTACAACAAATATTATTTTAGCTTTTTTTGTTAGGGGTAGGTCATTCGCTTTCTTTAATTTTTAGCTGTACAGAAACTCCATTATGCTGACTGAAATTGCAAACTAGTATTTTTTTTATCATATTCTTAGGATGAGATTTTTATTATTCAAAAGTGTTTATCCTTTCATTTTCTTATACACTGCAAAAATGGTTTTCTTACTTAGATTTTTGTCTTGTTTCTAAGCCAAATACCTAAAAAAAAATTAAATCAAGAAGCATCAGAATGGGTTTTATTGCCAAGTGTGCTTACACACACACAGAGAATTTGTTTTGGCTACAGAAGCTTCCAGTGTACATAAAGTGACAAGTGACAACACAAAATAAATATGAAAAAAAACAACAACAACAAACATTAAACAGAGATCAGTCAAAAAGCTCTGGATGATGAATTCATGTACAGATTTGTTATAAATATACAAGTAAAAGTATATAAGTATTTATATATAAGTATTTAAATATACAATATATAGTATAAGGTGCTGTGTACAACTGCGTAGAGAAAGTATTGCACTGTAAATTGTTATAAGGTGCTGTGTACGATTTAGTTGTAGCATTTTCGAGACAAACAAAACATGTCGTCTTGTTTTAAGAAATGTCAAAATTAAGTGAGTTTTTCCTTAAAACAAGGTTAGCAAAATAATTGTATGTCAAAAGGAAAAACGAGAATATTTTGCTTACCCCATTGGCAGATTAAGAGTCCTTATACAGCCACAGGTCTTAAACGCAACCAAATGAAAATCTTACACACTGTTGTGATTAAACATTGTGGTGACCGCACAAATCACCTGTTCTGAACTCTAGTCGCTGTTTATTATAATCCCAACTTGACGTTGCAGGTCCTGCGATGTGCAAATCTTCAATAGTCCCATTGCGATATCGATGCTGAAACAATATATTGTGCAGCCCTGATAGAAATAGTGCATTTCACATTATGTATATACACTCGCAAATACTTTATTTCGAACCTGTGAGATTGTTTTTCATACACTTTGGTCACTGTTACTATTAAGTTAATTAAAATTCAAATTTTTTTTCCTCATTAATCAGAAGTCTTGCAGTTTACAGAAAATAACTTGGGGTAGATGGGGTCTTTGTGTTTGTACTTTGCTTTATTTTGACTGAGAAGTAGCCATATGATTGCTGGAAAGGGTGAGGTTTAATGATTTGACATGTTATTTCTCTATAGAGAGGTCTTCAAAGCCAAACACAGACAGACGGGGAAGAAAGTGGCTTTGAAGAAAGTTCTGATGGAGAATGAGAAAGAAGGGGTAAGAAAATACACCTTCATTTTCTATTAAACCAAGTTATATAGTTGTTTTAGGCACTGTTTACATCTGGTATTAATATATATTGAAGTCATTGTAATCAGATATGGATTATATTTAGGCCCAATCCCAGTTTTATTTAATTTTTTTTTACCCCTACCCCTTGGCCCTTGAAACAGAGTGTGTGAAGGGGAAGGGCTTTAAATTTACCCCTTTAAAAAATGGGACAGCACTACAACACCTGCACACGTCATCATATGTCGTCACAAGCTCTTACTTCATATGAGATGGTATTTTTATGATATTTATCTTCAGGAAATCACTGAATGCAATGATATCATGTTATCAACGATATAATGTGGCAATAAGCTTGTAACTGTACTGTGCATTGACACCGTGGCCATATTCACCTATGTAAACACACGAAAACAGCATTAACGTTGTACCAGACACTGTAAAAAGCTAAGTCCCAGCCACTAGACTTTTCTGACAGGGGATTCGAGTGTCATCAAGTGTCAGATGTGAAAGTATGTTGTGGGGCTGCTATACAGGAGGTATTATTATGGATTATAGATCCATTATCAGGGGAAGGGCTAAGGGGTAGAATTGGGATTGGACCTTAATGCAGGTCAAAAAGGGAACTGAAACATATTGAGCTTTTCCACTTACATCCACTTCACGAGGCTGTTGAAAATCCATTAATATTCATAGTGTACACACTTATTTGTTCAATGTTTTCAACTGGGCTAAAAAACCAGCTACTCTCCCCATACTGACCTCATGTATAAACATTGCATGATGTAGTGTCCATACGCACAAATCAGATGGGATTTAACCTTTGCCATCTGTAATTGTTGCTTACAATTGTTGCTGAACATGGAGAAATTATTTTGATGAATATAATAGTTTAATAAAACTGTTTTGTTTAAATGCACCACAATATTTTGCCTTTTCACTAAGAAATAAATACAAATATTAATTTTTAAAGGAGATGTACTCATTTATGCTGAGCACGCTGTATTATTGTAAAAAGTCTGGCGTAATATAACTTGTACTTGTTTTATTTAAATAGTTTTATTGTGATGTTCTGCATAGCTTTAAACATGAGATAAATATGACATGCTATTAAATAAATATACAATACTAACTCTTAAGTGTATCTGTTCTCCTCTTCAGTTTCCCATCACAGCTTTGAGGGAAATCAAGATCTTGCAGCTTCTCAAACACGAGAATGTGGTCAACCTCATCGAGATCTGCAGAACAAAGGGTGAGGGTGAGGATAAAGTCCTGTTTAATACACTTTACATTCTGTCACTGCTGTCATTATTGCTGTATTTTGCAGAAAACAAGTTGAACGTGATAGTAAGTCAAAGTTGCGTTAGTCAGAGAGAGAAAAAACGCTATTAGTTGAATTGATGTGCAAGTGGGCAGCACGGTGGCGCAGTGGGTAGCCTCTCGCCTCACAGCAAGAAGGTCGCTGGTTCGAGCCACGGCTGGGTCAGTTGGCGTTTCTGTGTGGAGTTTGCATGTTCTCCCCGTGTTTGCGTGGGTTTCCTCCGGGTTTCCCCCACAGTCCAAAGACATGCGCTATAGGTGAATTGGGTAAGCTAAATTGTACGTAGTGTATGAGTGTAATAGGTGTGTATGGGTGTTTCCCAGTGATGGGTTGCAGCTGGAATGGCATCCGCTGCGTAAAACATATGCTGGATAAGTTGGCGGTTCATTCCGCTGTGGCGACCCCAGATTAATAAAGGGACTAAGCCGAAAATAAAATAAATGAATGATGTGCAAGTGTCATTTTATAGGTTCTTTCAGAAGTAATGTAAAGTTGGCTACTGAATGCTGTAAGTACAAACATTTCTTGTACTCATTTAGATTTGACTGTATTATGGAAATAACAATACATTATATATTACAATTTAATTACACTGACTTAATTATAAACATTAAGCATATATATGAATAATTTTAACCATTGTGTACTGTTCAAATTGACTATCCTATCATTGTGTTAGTGGCTGTTTTTGCTCCATTGACTTCCATTATAATGGCTTTTGTTTTTTTGATTGCAAAACCATGATCGTAATCATGCGTTCTTGATTATTGGTGGTTTACCCTGTTGGAAAGAGGTAAAATGTGTAATTTTTACTGTTGATCATCAGTTGGCAGCATTAATCCTTTTGATAGGCCTGTGCAAAATGTTTCTGGCTTTTATATGGAGGTTTGTGGAGTAAAAGAGCAGATTATAGTGTGTGTGCAGAAATACACTTGCTGTGTTTGCTATGCTCTGAGAGCCGAGCTGCTTATTTAATTGTTTTTCAGACATATCATGGTAAGTGTGCAAATGTCTCTCACCCTTACACACACACACACACACACACACACACAAACACACTATACTCCATATAGAATGCAGAAACTAAGCTTTGTTTGCACTACAACTGATGATCAACAGTAAAAATGAAAAGCTTTACCTCCTCCCAACAGGGAAAAACCAGCAACAATCAAGAATGCATGATTATGTGGGGTCAAAAACTGTCATTATAATGGATGTCAATGGGGAAAAAACAGCCACTAACATAACGAAAGGGTAGTACATTTGCCCAGTGTATTGTTGAATAAAAAAAAATTCTAAGCATTTCCCAAAATATGTGTTAAAATAAAGTTTGTCACTAAAAATCCTTATATTTGCTGAAACCCAGAGAAAGTTGTGGCCAAGTTAAGATTCAAAATGACCCCAGAGAGGATGAAAACATCCTCTACAACACATAAGGGTTAACCAATTTTAAAAATGCACAATAGCAATACTTGTGTCTCTCTCATTTGGAACAAATCCAAGTTTGTGGCACATTTATTTGTTCATTTTGTTTTGCATATGTTGCATTATTTAAGTCCCATTGAAATAGGAGTCACAGGACAATTCAGATAATTAAAGTGACTTGAGTTATGTCTGTCCACTAGGGGGCACTAGAGGCTTTGCTTTGAGGAAGAGCGTTCATATTTGTTTTAAAAGCTTAAAAGCTTGTATTCCTAGAAAATACAGCATTAAAAGCAGTGATGTAATTTATGTTGACATTTATTGTAATAAAATAATTTTATAGATAAATATTTCCTTGACACATTAGGTGATTTAATATTGAAGACATTTATTTACTAATAGCTATATTTCCTTAAGTGTAAGCACTGCAAGTTTGTTCTTAAATGACATTTCAGTTGGAAATCTAGCTTTTGATTAGAGGATTGTAATGCCAATAAAAGTGCTTTTTTTGCTGGTCTCCTTTCTTCCAGCCACGCAGTTTAACCGTTATAAGGGCAGCATTTATCTGGTGTTTGATTTCTGTGAGCACGACCTCGCTGGACTGCTGAGCAACGCTAATGTTAAATTCACTCTGGCGGAGATCAAGAGGGTCATGCAGATGCTGCTCAACGGACTCTACTACATACACAGAAACAAGGTATGACAGCAGGCTTACCAGAATGAACTCAAACTCAACTGTTCATTAGTTCAGACAAATATCACAATTGAAACCATTTTGCAATTGTTGTCAATTTTACAGTCTTTTACCGGCTGCCGATCTGCATCAACAAGATCACTGTAACATACTCACCGGCCACTTTATTAGGTACACCTTACTAGAACTGGGTTGCACCCCCTTTTGCCTTAATCCTTCGTGGCATAGATTCAACAAGGTACTGGAAATATTCCTCGGAAATGGTCCATATTGACATGATAGCATCATGCAGTTGCTGCAGATTTGTTGGCTGCACATCCATGATGCGAATCTCCCGTTCCACCACATCCCAAATGTGCTCAGTTGGATTGGGATCTGGTGACTGTGGAGGCCATTTGAGTACAGTGTACTCATTGTCATGTTCAAGAAACCAGTTTGAGATGATTTGCGCTTTGACATAGCCCACTATCCTGCTGGAAGTCATCAGAAGATGGGTACACTGTGGTCAAAAAAGGGATGGACATGGTCAGCAACAATACTCAGGTAGGCTGTGGCATTGACACGATGCTCAATTGGTACTAATGGGCCCAAAGTGTGCCAAGAAAATATCCCCCACACCATTACATCACCACTACCAGCCTGAACCATTGATACAAGGCAGGATGGATCCATGTTTTCCTGTTGTTAACGCCAAATTCTGACCCTACCATCCGAATGTCACAGCAGAAATCGAGACGCATCAGACCAGGCAACGTTTTTGCAATCTTCAATTGTCCAATTTTGGTGAGCCTGTGTGAATTGTTTCCTGTACTTAGCAGACAGGAGTGTGGTTTTCTGCTGCTGTAGCCCACACGTCCATGGTTTGACATGTTATGCGTTCAGAGATGAGAGATGCTCTTCTGCATACCTCGGTTGTAACAAGTGGTTATTTGTGTGGTTATCTGAGACTGTTGCTTTTCTATCATCTCTGACCTCTGGCATCAATCAGCATTTGCGCCCACAGAACTGCCATTGACTGGATATTTTCTCTTTTTCGGACCATTCTCTGTAAACCCTAGAGATGGTTGTGCGTGAAAATCCCAGTAGATCAGCAGTTTCTGAAATACTCAGACTAGCCCATCTGGCACCAACAACCATGCCACGTTCAAATCACTTAAATCACCTTTCTTCCCCATTCTGATGCTCATCTTGATCATGTCTACATGCCTAAATGCATTGAGTTGCTGCCATGTGATTGGCTGATTAGAAATTTGCGTTAACGAGCAGTTGGAGAGGTGTACCCAATAAAGTGGCCGCTGAGTGTATGTGCCTAAACCCCGCCTGCACTCTGAAATGGACATTTTATTTCAAGCACGGAAAGTCCAATCAAAACAGACTTGACTAGCTGACCAATCAGGGCAGATCTAGCTTATGGAAGGCAGAGGGGTTTACATACCTGAATTAATAAAAAAGAAAGTAATGCATCATTGCGAACTACTTGTGATCGGATCACTGTACTGCGTGTTTATAACAGGTGGAAACGGCACTTTTATCCAAAGTGACTGCAGTGTTTCCAGACTAAAGTGTTTTGTGTGTTTTGTTTTAGATCCTCCACAGAGACATGAAGGCAGCCAATGTCCTGATCACCAGAGATGGTGTCCTGAAGCTGGCTGATTTCGGCCTGGCCCGAGCCTTCAGTTTGGCTAAAAACAGTCAGGGGAATCGCTACACAAACCGGGTGGTCACTCTGTGGTACCGACCGCCTGAACTACTGCTGGGTGGGTGAAACCACATCAAACACATGTTACTTTTCATTTCCGCTTTGTGTTGATATTGTTACGACCCGCTCATTTCAGTTGCAAAAGATCAGCCAACAAAATAGTATTAATGCAAATTATTTATTATAATCAAAACTAATCTAAAACAATCAATCAAAGCAACAAACAAATGTCTAGGGATAATAACTTAAATAAAGAACTTTAAACAAATCTTTAACTACATTATATAAATAATGCAAAATCATGCATTGACATGAGGACTCCTGAGTAACCACACAGTGACCTGCCCTAGCTAGCACAACCACTCTTATATACACATTGAACTAATTAACGATTAGCTATGCAGTCATCCAATCAGGATCTACCGCTTTCTCCAATGAGGTCTGGAGACTTGGGATCCTCACAATATGGATTTATTTATTTATTCTTTATTTTTGTAGGCGAGAGGGATTACGGGCCTCCCATAGACCTGTGGGGCGCGGGGTGCATCATGGCGGAGATGTGGACCAGAAGCCCCATCATGCAGGGCAACACAGAGCAGCACCAGCTCACACTCATCAGTCAGCTGTGCGGATCCATCACTCCTGAGGTACACACTTTACTCCAGTGTTATTGGAGGATCAGGTCACGCAATAGCCATACGAGAACGTACTATTCAGATCCATTGTTAGCTTGGTGCAGTCCAAATCTTTCTATTTTCAGGATTTTTGTGCATATTTTATCTAAATTCATTAATTTTGTTTCGGCTTAGTATCTGATTTATCATGGGTCACTACGCTGGAATGAACCGCCAACTACTCTGGCATGTGTTTTATGCAGCGAATGCCCTTCCAGCCACAACCCAGTACTGGGAAAATTTCACCTAAAATGAGGGCAAAAAATGTTAATAATAAACTTAAATCATTGTAATTATTTTTATTTTAATTATACCATGATTGTAATTTAGTAAACCAAGTGTAATAAGCATTTAAATAGAAACCTTAGATTCTTTTTTTTAAGTTTATTTGCATATATTTTCATTAAATGAGTACAAAAGCATTAACTTTACATCCATGTTTTTTTTCAATTGGCGTAGTTCATATAAAATAATTACAGCTTACACATGATGCATAGCTTGTTCTTATCCTTATTTGTTAAATGTATTTATTTACACATATTTCCTACTTAAAATTGTACAAAAAGCATGAATATTACACTCGAAACCTTTTCTAGAAGTTAAAAAATAAACAAAACTTATCAAATAAACTTAAAAGTACTTATTTGCACGAGTCACATAAGATAGTTTGGTTTTTAATACTTGTGTGTATTAAAACATGTAACTTTAATTGAATGTTATTTATTTGTTTTTGTTTATTTGCTTAATCATTAATAGGAAACTTGAATCCATGTTCAATTATATTTTTCTTTGCATATTTGTGCATCTTCTAAAGTGGCCATGATAAACTATAACCTTGAATTCATGTTCAGTACAAAAATTATTAATATAAAACAAATTGAATCAAGTAAATTCTTAATGTATTTATTCATTTTACTTTATTTAACACCGAATTTCATCACAGATTTAAAAACTTGAATCTGTTTTTATTATTATTTTTAATGTTATTATAAATTTTTCAATGTGTATTTTCCTTTACACAATTAACACAAAAGTGCAAAAAGTAAAACAAATTTTAAAATATGCATTTATTAGTGCTGGGCAAAGATTAATTGCATCCAAAATAATATTATGATATTATGTATTATATACAGGGGTTGGACAATGAAACCGAAACGCCTGGCTTTAGACCGCATTAATTCATTAGTGTGGTGTCGGCCCCTTGTTAATCATGAAGACTTCCTGTCTTGGTCACAGATGCACCAGCGAGACGCACACCAACAGTGTGTCCTCATTTGAACTCTGATACGTCACCCATAATGTTGTGTGCATTGCAATATTATAAGAAAAAACTGTGCTAATACTCTAATTAAACCTTCACGCTCTGCTCTTAATGGTGGAATGTGCAGTCAATGAAGACTGGTCTAATTCAGCCATGAAACCACCAACACTAAATTGACCAGTGTTTCAATTTCATTGTCCAACTTCTGTATATTTATTATGTATATGTGATACACACACACACACACACACACACACACACACACACACACACACATACATAGAAACAAAACTATTTTGTTACATAGATATTTTCATTTATATATACATGTATGCACATGTGTATTTATATATACATATAAACATACACAATACACACACATTATGTTAAAACTAGCTTTTATTTTGGATGCGATTTAATCACTATTAATTTTTGCCCAGCAATCAGTATTTATGTATTGATTTATTAATTTATTTGCCTATATTTAACACCTGTATTGGGCACCACGGTGGCGCAGTGGGTAGCGCTCTTGCCTCACAGCAAGAAGGTCGCTGGTTTGAGCCTCGGCTGGGTCAGTTGGCATTTCTTTGTGGAGTTTGCATGTTCTCCCCGTGCTTGTGTGGGTTTCCTCTGGGTGCTCCGGTTTCCCCCACAAGTCCAAAGACATGCGGTACAGGTGAATTGGGTAAGCTAAAATTGTCCGTAGTATATGTGTGTGAATGGAAGTGTATGAGTGTTTCCCAGTGATGGGTTGCGGCTGGAAGGGCATCTGCTGTGTAAAACATATGCTGGATAAGTTGGCGGTTCATTCCGCTGTGGCGACCCCAGATTAATAAAGGGACTAAGCCGACAAAGAAAATGAATGAATGAATAACACCTGTATTCTGCACCGTCTCAGGTCTGGCCGGGTGTGGATAAGAAGTATGAACTGTACCAGAAGATGGAGCTTCCTAAAGGCCAGAAGCGTAAGGTGAAGGACCGGCTGAAGGCGTATGTGAAAGACCCGTATGCCCTGGACCTCATCGACAAACTGCTGGTTCTGGATCCGGCGCAGAGAATCGACAGCGACGACGCTCTCAACCACGACTTCTTCTGGTCCGACCCCATGCCCTCTGACCTCAAAAACATGCTTTCCACACACAACACCTCCATGTTTGAGTACCTGGCCCCGCCCCGCAGGAGAGGCCACATGCCCCAGCAGCCGGCCAATCAGAACAGAAACCCAGCCACCACCAGCCAATCAGAGTTCGACAGGGTCTTCTGATCAACCCGACAGCTTGTGATTGGTCAAGAAAGAGACTAATTTAAATGACTAATTATACATTTCAGCACATCTTGAGTTGGAAATCCAGGCAGATGCATAGAAATCCTGGAGTTTTCTGGTTGCACTCATTATGTTGTAATTACAAAAATACTGATTGTGGATCAGATGAGTTCTGTTGATGAGACTTTTGATGCTTTATGGAGCTTCAACACTCTTGAGAAATGAGTGTATTATTGTGCTGCCAGTGCATTGTGGGGGAGAAAAGAAGTGTACTTAGTTACACAGATTGTGTCTATTGGATGTGAGTCTCCTGAGAAGATGAATTTGTATTGTAAAGAGCAGCATGCTCCTTGTCTAGGAGACACTCGGGCATTTATTTAAACCCTTCGCTTCTCTTGACAGATTTTATTGTTAATTTAGGTTTATTTTTAAAGATGTTTTTATTTGTAAGATCACGTGTTCAGCTTCATGGTGTTTGTTACTTGTATAAGTATAAATACACCAATAAATCCTCCACATTTCCCATCATTGTTGTAGTGGTTAGTGCAGGAATATCAGGATTTAGCATGTGGCTTTTAAATTGAATGAATGCAGATAGATTGTCATATTGACATGCTGTGCATCATTAAAGAATTAACTGAACATCTAATATTCACATGCAGCGCTGAGACTGAGAGAAGTTATTATTTTTATAAACATTTTCACAAAACCACCAAGTAAAGTTTTTTCTTTTGCTTTTGTCTACATTTTCTCCATTTCCTGTGTGTTCTTGCAATGAGGATCCTCCATGTGCCCTGCTGTGTGAAGCTGACAGCTGCTGTTCTGCTGCTGTCACATTAAGCCGTATCACAATGCCCAAAAAAATAACTCTTGAATAAAACATAGGACTAGTCATGCCATTTAACGTGTTTGTCAATTTGACTATCTTATGGACCCTCTTCACAAGACTTCTGACACGTTTAACGGTCATCTGCATCTTAAATACTTGAAAGTTTTTAATATTATTATAGTAAGGGCGACGTGGTGGCGCAGTGGGTAGCAAAAATCGCCTCACAGCAAGAAGGTCGCTGGTTCGAGCCTCGGCTGGTTCAGTTGGCATGTTTGGCACTCGGCTGTGTAGAGTTTGCATGTTCTCCCCGTGTTTGCGTGGGTATTCCTTCGGGTGCTCCGGTTTCCCCCACAAGTCCAAAGACATGCGGTATAGGTGGATTGGGTAGGCTTAATTGTCCATAGTGTATGTGTGTGAATGAGTGTGTGTGGATGTTTCCCAGTGATGGGTTGCGGCTGGAAGGGCATCCGCTGCGTAAAACATATGCTGGATAAGTTGGCGGTTCATTCCGCTGTGGCAACCCCAGATTAATAAAGGGACTAAGCCGAAAAAGAAAATGAATGAATGAATTATTATAGTATGAAGATTTATGAATGTAGGATATCATTTTTGCGTCAAATTGCAAAGAACAAATTACTGCTTATGTGAGGGGTTTCTGATGCAGTGTCTATGGGCGCAGGACAGTACATTTGACGTTGTTCTCTCTTCTGGCTGCCGTTATCAGTCTCACTATTTTTTCCCTTTTCTGGAAGTCTTGATCACAGCATCGAGTTTATTTTATTATTTTAGCAAATAAGGTTGTAAAAAAAATATATTTGTTGTACTCTTTCATTCATTGTGATCTAAGTTTACCCAACTATGACGCCACCTACTGAGAAACCCACTGTGTTGTGCCGGGATGCGGCACAACACCGGAACCGAACACTTATACTAATAAGTGAGTATTTTGATTAAATACATTTTATTTTATAATATATAAATGTGGTCATTTACGCTCCTGTATGATCTTCAGCCAGATTGAGATTGAGCCTGGTACAAAACGCGGCAGCGTTACTTTGCGCTGCAACTTAGAACACGTGTGGGGCACCAAGGTTATCTCTAGGTTATCCTATGCGGCTCACTCTTTATTTGTACACAAACCGACCTGTAAATGGATTGATGTAATGCTGTTTAAATTTCTTTGGAAGAATAAAACTCACTATATTAGGAAATCTGTTATTTTAAATACCTATAATAAAGGTGGCTTCAACTTTATAGATTTTGATTCTCTTAATAATACCTTAAATATAAATTGGCTTAAACGCTTTCTCCACAATCAATCTTCTGTTATGTTTTTTCTCAATTAGGAGGCTTGACTTTTTGTTAATGTGTAATTTCTCAATTAATAAACTTCCTATCAAACTTTCCCATTTTCATCAGCAAATGCTTCAGGCTTGGAAACTTATTTATAAGCACAATTTCTCACCACACAGTTTTTACATTCGGAACAACTGTAATCTACACAAGAGGAAATCTTTATTCATTAATAACTGGTTCAGTAATGGGGTGATATTAGTGAACCAGTAATTTGACAGTAATGGTAATTTATTTACTTACTCTGATTTTTCTTTAAGGTATACTCTGCCCATATCTAAAATATAATTTAATACTGTTTGTAAGGCCATCTCCTCTGAGACTTATATGCTTTTCAGAAATAATAATAATTCAATGATTTCTGTATGTCCCCCTAGTCCTGATTGTACTGTTGTTGGATCCATTTGTTTCTCCACTAAAAAGTCCAATCATAAAATCAGGTCTTTATATTTAGATTTTGTCATCTCAAATCCCTCTTCTGTTTCTTATTGGGATAACCTTTTTGATGATATTAAATGTTTGGTCACTCCCCCAGGATATTTTCTTTAACAAATAAAATTAAAGAAAAATCTTTTACAATTATTCACAGATTTTATCCAGTTAAACAGTTTTTACAGGAATTAAAAAATGACGTTGACGTCTCTTGCTCTTTCTGTGAGTTCTGTTGCTCACTTGTTTTGGGATTGTCCCTTTGTTAAATCTTTCTGGTCTGATGTTAATTCTCTAATTGTCCAAAAGGTTTGTGGTGATTTTTCTTTAAGCTATAGACATATTATTTTATATATTAAAACAATTCTTTAATTCAACTTTCTGTATAAACCTCATTGTATTTTTTGGAAAGTTTTTTTTATACATAATTGTAATTATACTCAACGTAAGCCAAATCTTTCATTTTCATTCATTTATTTTCTTTTCGGCTTAGTCCCTTTATTAATCTGGGGTCGCCACAGCGGAATGAACCGCCAACTTATCCAGCATATGTTTTATGCAGCGGATGCCCTTCCAGCTGCAACCCATCACTGGGAATCATCCACACACACTCATTCACACA
>CAIGQW010000399.1:1180871-1192279 GCA_903798125.1 Danio choprae | reverse complement strand
CAAGCTCTTGAGTAAGAAAACAAGAGCTTTGTGGCTTTCCAGAGGAGTGTGTGTGTGTGTGTGTGTGTGTGTGTGTGTGCCCCCCCCTCCGCCTGGAAGCTCACAAACGCGTCCATTCACAGAGGAAGTCAAGTGTGGCAAAACATGTGATTGTTTCAGAGACAGAAACAAAGAGAGAGAAGCGTATTTCATAACTGCAGCACATTTGAGAGGCTCCAGCAGGATCAGTTGCTCAACTTTTGCTACTCAGTTGCTGTGGTGGTTTGGATACTTAAGCAAAAACTATGGTTGCTGGGGAGAATCTAGGCAGTTTTATGAGATTCTGAATGATATAGCGAAGGCCGGTGGTTGTCAGGGTGTTGCTATGCATTTGCTATGGTGATTTGAGAATACTTATTGCTATTAGCACAGACTTATGGTTGTCATGGTACTGCTAAGTAGTGTATATGGGGTTCTGAGTGTATATATTTTCAGCGCAGACTTGTGGTTGCCAGGGTGTTGCTATGCAGTTGATATGATTTTTAAGTGTATTTAATACAGACAAGGGGTTGCCATGGTGCTGCTAGGAGGTTCTAAGTGTTTTTAGCACAGACCTGTGGTTGCCAGGGTGTTGCTATGTAATTGCTAGGTGTTCTAATGGCCCGTTTCCACTGAGTGGTGCAGTACGGTATGGTTCGGTTCGGTATGTTTTATGGCCGTTTCCACTGTCAAAGGGTACCAAAAAGCGAACCGCACCGTACCACTTTTTGGGTACCGTTTGCAAAGGGTACCTAGCACAACAAAAGGGTACCAAAAGGCAGAGCGAGATGCGCAGCTGAATGCTATTGGTTTACAGAGATACGTCACTCGCACGTGCACAAGCAGGAGAATAAAAACAAAGGAAGCTCTATTTTTAAATACACATTACATCGTAATATTATATACATATAATAATGAGCCATGGTTGACCCAAGCTCAAACAAACCTTGTCGTCGTCTTGATGAGCAGCCACAAAGCCAAAAAAAAGAGCAGAATCTACCCTGTCGTTGCTTACAAGGCTGTCTAAAGTGCGAGCGGTTTCACTTTCTCACAATCACTCGCCGCGCGTCTATATTTGAAATAACGAACTTCTTGATAATAATGTGCGCGTGATTATTAAAGTGCTTCTGACATCTGATCCTTTCAGAAACAGACAAACGCAAGAGTGAAGCGCGGAAAAACAAAGGAGAAGCAGGAATAAACAAAGGAGCAAATGATTGTTTCAGCAACCTAAAAGATGAACAAACTGCCATGTTTAACTATTATCATCACCTTTTGGACTATTATGAACTCGGAATGATGGAGTTACTTTTTAACAGAGGTTACATGGGCTGGTGAAGATTAAAGATACAGATGAGAGGTTTGCACCGACTGTTGCGTGTTGTTTTTGAACCCAAATAAGGACTAAATGTATCCTGTGTGTAGTTGTTCTGTAATTGGTATCATATCGGAGACTGTAAGAGTCTGTATGTGTTCATATATGTTGCATTTATTTATTTATTTTATGTATTTGCAGACATTACAGTAGGCTATTTTGCCCTATCATTGATCTGCAGTTATAATCAAATTATGTTCATAGAGAGGTTAGTAATGAACATTTATACACAAGTATTTACGTGTAAAGCATCTGTTTTGTGAGAAGTGCTTCTCATATGATATTTGAACGACCCGTACAGCTTTACTTTGACATTTCCTCGAGTGAGAATGACGTCGACTGAAACTTTCTGTCGTACACCACCACCAAAAAACTACCATTGGTACCCTTTTGGCAGTGGAAACGCAAGCCTGATAAAGATGACCCGTACCGACCTGTACCGTACTGTAGATGGGGATGTTTGTGGTGTTAGTAACTGTACTATGGACCGAGATTTCGGGTGGCCGCTGCTATTGAATACTATACCAAAGACTTACAGACTGTACCAGCAAGCTGAGGAGGGGGGGGATTACAAAACAGGAGGGTGGCGGGAGATGGGTCTGGAACGGGAGACTCCCGGGACAAATGGGAGTGTTGGCAGATATGAACAATGTCGAACCCTAAAGAATAGGCATTACTGATCATAATCATATCATACTAGTAAGTGAACGACTGAGAACGACATAGATCTCTGTTCTCCTCTGAAACAGGAAATAAAACAAAGAAAACCGTTTATGACATAAATGATAACCTTTACTCCAACCTTCAGGGCTTTCACTTCTATGTGTGTGTAAAATGTTCCTAAATGCTCGGTCTTATGGGAATAAGGCATGGTGGACGCTCACACACATACAAACACACACACACACACACACACACACACACATATCTGTCTAGTCAGATTTGGACACACTGATCGGGCGTCTCAGCTGTCCTGCCGGGTGTGGCTACTGTAATAGTGAAGGCTACTGAAGATTTTGGGAGTCATGGACACTTTTAAAGGAGAGACGCTATTAAAAGTTCTGCAGTTACGGGTAAGTTAAGATGAAGCTAAGTGTATTTCTGTTGAGACTAATATTATTACATATAGTCGTGCCAGGTAATTAGTGTTGGTTATAGCATGGTTATAACATACTGACTGGTTATAGCATGGTTATGGATTTATATTAGGATTATTAAAGGCATAAATGAATACGTGTGTGTGAAAGCTGTTGAGATTTGAGCTGTAGAATGTCAATTTTGCGTATGTTGGAAATGATTATATGTAAATTGAGTCGATTCCTCTGACTTTGTCCAAATATTGCTTCAACGTTGACACAGCCAAGAGAAGGAGATTATGGAAACCTGTTCGATAACAGTCTTTATTTATGGAATTCGGTTTGGTGACGGAAATAAAATTGAAATTGCACAATTCATATTTAAATATGATGGAAACAAATTATGTAGAAATAATGTGATAGCTAATAAAGCTGGCAAAAATAGTACAATTATATATTTATAATATACAGTATGAAATATAGACTTAATTTCATAAAAAATATCAAACATGAAAAACTTTTAGGTTTAATATAGATTTTCTAGATTTTCTAAAAAGTTGTAAATTTAGCAAAAGCTGCAGTGCATTTTACAAACATATGCTATTATATGTATACTTATTATATTACTTTATATTTCTGTATATATTATATTCATGAAATTTAGTAGCAAATTTAATGTCAATAGTGAAATTAACATCCATTTTTTTAAAAAGCTTATTAAAACATTTATTTATTCATTCATTTTCTTTTCGGCTTAGTCCCTTTATTAATCTGGGGTCGCCACAGCAGAATGAACCGCCAACTTATCCAGCACGTTTTATGCAGCAGATGCCCTTCCAGCTGCAACCCATCACTGAAAACATCCATACACACTTATTCACACACATACACTATGGACAATTTAGCTTACCCAATTCACCTATACCGCATGTCTTTGGAATTGTGGGGGAAACCGGAGCACCCGGAGGAAACCCACGCCAACACTGGGAGAACATTCAAACTCCACACAGAAATGCCAACTGACCTTCTTGCTGTGAGGCGATTGTGCTACCCACTGCGCCACCGTGCTGCCCCTTATTAAAACATTTAACTCTTAAATCTTAGCAATAATAGTGTTAATGCTACATGACCAGTGTTGGGTAAGTTAGTTACTTACTTACTTACTCGCAGGTCCATTTATATCGAAGCAGCTAAATATCAACATATGCTGGATAAGTTGTCGGTTCATTCCGTTGTGGAAACCCCTGATGAATAAAGGGACTAAGCGGAAGAGAAATGAATGAATGAATGTAATTATTATAATACATTTGTATAACAAAAAACACAATTCCTCTGTTTCTCTGCAACGATTTATCCAGAGCTGTTGGATTTATTTACAGTATCTAAGCATCTAAGAAAGTACATTATAAGAAACTGTAATTTAATGACCTACAAATGACAAGTAATTCCCAATTTACCTTTTTTGCAGAAAAGTAATCTAATTACAGTAAATAGTTACTTTGAAACTAAATACACCCAACACTGTACATGACCGCTAAATTAGGGCAATGACCGTAATTAAATATCCAATGTCAGTCAATATCTGATGTGGTCGCGATAAATATTGTGCATCCATAAGTGAAAGTGATGAAGTGTTTGTGTGAAAGTGCAGGAATGCAGACATCAAGTACATTCTTAGTGTGTGTATTTTCTCTGCTTTTATGTGTGTGTGAGTGTCAAGGGCTTGGCGTAGTGGTCAGGTTGTTTAACTATAGCCACATGCTGTTCGCTCAGAACAATGAAGTGTACAGTCAGACGTGCACGTCCAGGTTAAATCTGTCCCGTATGGTGGACGTTTGTTCATCTGGATGTTTAGTTTCCGCTCAGTCCAAAGATAAAAGGTTTCCATGTGGTTTCCATGCTGCTTAACACAACCTGCAAATAGACTGCGAGACTCAGGCAGGCCTTTCCCTTCTGTAAAAACACACACACGTACACACCATAAACTGTAAAATATATGGACGTAGTATCCGTGACACAACCCATAGGTTTCTAAAGAGCGCAAAAGAAGCTACAAGTGGGCATGGCCAACCGGCGTCATTTTGTTCACGCGTCATCGCTCCTGGGGGTAACCAAATAAGGACAAAGAGGCGGAGCATGAGCGGAGCTACAGGTGCCTGCTTGCATTTTGCTTAGACGGGCTTTTCTTTGGGAGAAACGCTTAATACTTCATTACTTGCGACTCGTTTGTGTTCTGACCACATGTGCTTGGTTGTGTACTATATCAATAAACTGTTTAGTCTTTTAAAAACACTGTTGTAATACTTTGAGCCACTAAACATTGTTCTTATGACGTTTTTCTGTAGAATATATATGTATACAGGAGGAAAGCGCGAATTACTTCAAATATAGTCTGTTTTAGTAAATACAAGGCTAGTTATGAAATCCAGGCAACGTTTCAGATGACTGTTCTATAGCCTACAGCTAATCACTCTGTCAGATTCTGGAGTCCATTCCAGGTCTAAAGAAAATGATAAATGATAATTTATTTTAAATAAAACAAATACATTTATAGATATGATATATAAGTATATAATGTCACTCACCTGGGAAATGGAGGCCACTTAAATGGTTTGTGAGCACAATTAAGTGCACACAGCATGCCATATTATCTGATAATTGTAGGAAATAATTCCAAAAGGCAATTGACTGTGTTAAGCCACATAAAACAAAACAAAAATACGGTGTATATGCCAAGCTCATCGGCTAATCAGCCTGATTCAGCTGAGGTGAAGTGACGGCAACCAGCGAGACCGAGCTGTCACTCAAGTGGCCACGACATTAATTATGCAGACTTAATAAAACTTAATATAAACGAAATGGATGAGTTATAAAAAAATTCACCCCCCTCACAGTTGTCATGTAGGGTAATATAGCTATATGAACCAAAATCTTTCTTTGTACCAGGCTGTAAACACCTTTTTTTCTGCTGTAAAGTTGGCCATTTTAACATTGGGCTCAATAGAAATCTGCTCTATTATGGAGCCAGGACTAGCGGAATTTCGATGAATTGCTGTTTCAGTTACTTCCGTATTAGCTTCCCGAGGGAGATCGGGAGGTTGCCGCATACATACATACAATCAATCACTCACTCACTCACTCATTCACTCACTCACTCACTCACTCACTCACTCACTCACTCACTCACTCACTCACTCACTCACTCACACTCATACTTACACACACACACACCCTATGTCCTGCTGTTGGGGTCATCTTCTGCCCTGTAACAGGAGCTTGCATGTTTCCTGCTTCATGTGTCTGTGGTCATGCATTGACATCTTAAAATCAGTGCTTGTTAAAATCAGAACAGGAGAAGATTGGCGAAAGTGAGAAATAATTAGAAACATTCCCATGATGCATTGTGGCGCTGTGCTAGAAGCTGTGATGAGGGAAGTGTGCACCTGAAGTAGGTCACCATTTACACTTAAAGAGACAGTTGACTTGAAAATGGTAAGTCTGAACAATAACAGAACTAAAAACTTGAGTCTTGAGTGGAACTAGAACATGGAAGGAGATGTTTTGAAGAATGCTCTTGCAGCAGTTTTCAGTACTGAAATGTTGTTTTAGATTTATTTATCAATTTTATTATTTGCAACATTTATTAACGTTTTCAATTTCTAATTTAGTACTTTTTGTACTAATTTTAGTTTTTTAAAATATTATATTTAGCTTAATTTTTGTTTACATTTTAGTAAATGCATTTAGGGGCCTCACGGTGGCGCAGTGGGTAGCACGTTCGCCTCACAGCAAGAAGGTCGCTGGTTCGAGCCTCGGCTGGGTCAGTTGGCATTTCTGTGTGGAGTTTGCATGTTCTCCCCGTGTTGGCGTGGGTTTCCTCCGGGTGCTCCGGTTTCTCCCACAAGTCCAAAGACATGCGGTATAGGTGAATTGGGTAGGCTAAATTGTCTGTAGTGTATGAGTGTGAATGGGTGTGTGTGGATGTTTCCCAGTGATGGGTTGCAGTTGGAAGGGCATCCGCTGCGTAAAACATATGCTGGATAAATTGGCGGTTCATTCCGCTGTGGCGACCCCAGATTAATAAAGGGACTAAGCCGAAATGAAAATGAATGAATGAATGATAAACCCATTTAGACATTTACATTTAGTCATTTAGCAGATGTTTTTGTCTAAAGTGGCTTACAAATGTATGTTCAAAACTTTGAGTTCCTTCGGCTTAGTCCCTTTATTTATCGACACAGACGAATGAACCGCCTACTTATCCAGCATATGTTTTTTACAGCGAATGCCCTTCCAGCCGCTACCCAGTAATGGGAAACATCCATACACACTCATTCACACACACTCATACACTACAGCCAATATAGTTTATTCGATTCACCTATAGCGCATGTCTTTGGACTGTGGGGAAAACTGGAGCACCCGGAGGAAACCCACGTCAACAGTTCTGGTTTCCCCCACAGTCCAAAGACATGGTGGTGAATTGGATGAATTAATTCGTTGAGTGTGTGTGAGAATGTGAGAGCGTATGGGTGTTTCCCAGTACTGGGTTGCGGCTGTAAGTGCATCCGCTGCATAAAGCATATGCTGGATAAGTTGGCGGTTCATTCCACTGTGGTGATAAATAAGGGACTGAGCCAAAGGAAAATGAATGAATGGATGAATTTTGTTAATAAATGAGGATACTAACGCAGGATTTATTTTTAATTACGTTTTAGTAAATTGTAATTTTGCCATTTTAATGAACATAAATGACCCAAATTAAACAGAAAGCATTTATGTTGTAAAAACATGATAATCTTTATGCATTAAGGTACAGTTGAGGTCAGAAGTATTAGCCCTTATTTCGACTTCAACCGTATGTCATGAAACATCTTCAGCATAGTTTATTATAACTCATTGTTAAACCTGACTTCAGCTTATGTCTAATTTGTCGTTTGAGTTTTATATACTACTTTTATGGTGTTTTTATAATGTTTATATATAGCAGGGTGAAGGGTCACTTTAAACATGTGTTTAAGCTGTGACATACTGCAGTTCTGTGAAATATTCCATCATCAGCTCAACTATGAATGCTGTTTTGTTTATGATAACAGTAGTCCAAGACTAGACTTGTTTGTCCATATTTGTTTGTGGGACTTTTTCAGGAAATGTTAGACTCCCGATAATGTTACAGAAGTGGTTTACCTGTAGAGATGACATTTATTGAGGCACCTAACAAATGTGCGTGTGCTTAAAATTACAGATGAGACAAATTACTAAGTCTGAGTCACAAGGCCTCTAATAAAAGCTGGCCTGCGTGACTCCTGTAGATAACATACCTGTTTTACACTCAAACTTCTGATGCTATGTTGTCATGTTTCTCGGAAATGGCCAAATGGATCTGACAGAGTCACTCCAGTGGGAGGTATTCTCTGTTTCACTAAACACTGTTTCTGAATGAACTCAAACACCTCACAGAATTTAAATAATTCCCACACAAGGGGGCGGAGCCTGTTCGAGTTATGTAGTAATGGGAAAATATGCGATATTGTGATATTGTTGTTGAGTATTGCGATAACAATATTTCTTACAATATAACATTTCCCTAGAAGAATGTTAGCTGTTTTAAAATCATCTGTTTATGTAATTACATTAAAATAAACAGATATTTTTCAGATGTGATTAATAAACTAATTAAAGAACTGTGTCAAGGTGCAAACATTAAGTCTTTAAAACACTATGAGTGTCACGATCACCAGCGATCTAGCCTACGCAGAACTACACACACCACATGAACCACCACTACCAGGATGCTTTGCACCAATCTCTCCTGCCTCAGCCGAGGGTCATTTGGACACACACACACACACACATTCCTACTGATTACAAGACTATATATACCAGTTTGTGTTCCCATCTCATAGTCTGTTGTTGTTTTTGTTGCTCTCATGATGTTTTCTGATCTGTTTGGCCTTGTCCTAGCTTTTTGTTATAGTCTTTCATTAAATATATGTTAAATGCTGCATTTGGATCCGCACTTCGTTTTTCTCCTCTGCATTACACAACGGTGCGTAACTATGAGTGAGTGAAAACCTCAGCAGATAATCTGACTCTGATTGGCTGTTGTCATTTTCCTCTCTTCAGATCTAGATAAACAACCAATGCATAAAATAAAAGTAGTTTATCACACATCTGCGATACATATACTATTATCGAGATAATGATATTTTTGCAAGGTATGGGGGAATTACCAACCTACGTTACACATGACGTCACACGGGTTCAACCGCACACACCGGTTGCAGAAAAAGACCGGGTTGCAATAGCAAACATGTCGTGTTGTGCGGTAGGATGCCAAAATCGAAAGTCCAAAAATAGAAAACTTAAATTTTACCGTACACCACACTGCATGTAATGCCAACCGCAGACGTCTTTGGCTAACAGCCATCAGAAGAGCTGAATGGAGCGAGGACCTAATTAATAATGCTCAACTCTGCAGGTCTCATTTTATATCAGGTAAATTCACGCTATGCTGAATCATACACATTACTCGTTTTTGATAGCAGCAATGATTTGAACAAAAACAGTTAAATATGGTTAATTAAACTGCGGACACTGAATGCTTAGAATGAAATGTACAAATGTAAGTTCACATACCCTGCCGTACAGCTGCAGTTCGCTGTCAGAATGCAGTTGTTTTGCTCTGATTACCCAGGCCTTGTACAGTTCCATCTTCTTTCCTTGTCTTTGGCTAGGCAGAACCTCGGTTTTTAAGCAATGTAATGTCACATGACCACACAGAACAAAATTGTAGGCATCCAAAGACTGTTAGGCCTTTAACTTCTCTCTTGTAAAATCACTTGGTGTTTCAATGAGATAGTTGTATATTTCGGGCTGGATGCTTGGCTATTTCATCTTATCCAATATCCATTGGGAGGGCGCTATCTCAAATGGACCGGTCAGACGAACGCCGCTCACTTTAACGTTAATTTTGCAGAATAACTGTGCTTATCAGTGGCTGACAAGCTGTTATAATACACTGAAAGCATTATGTAAGTAATATATATAATATGTAATCAATATAACTTATCTCTAATACAACAACAAACTCTGTACCGCATCTGATGTCATTCCCTCGCTGTAAATGCTAGCGCTTTTTTCCTGCAACCTCGATGCGCGCGCATCCTGAATGTTTACAAACCGGTAATTCGCCTATTGTGCAGCCCTAGTTAGTAGTGTATTATGAAATGCTGATTCACCGATCTAATATACGGATACACACTTCCTCAGCTCTTTACATTGACATACTTAACCAACATTATGTGATCTTGTGTGTTTTTGTGTGCTTTTGTTCTACGTTTGTGTATTTGACAGCTGATGCAAAAGAGACTTTAGTTTAAGGGTGTACTCGCACTAGGAAAGTTTAAACTGATGAGAGTTTACGACTTCTGTATTTATTTTATTTGTTTTGGTAGAATAACTAAAGCACAAGCTGTAAAGGCTTCACCCATTTCTGCAAAGGAGGCGAAGAGCAGCCTCTCATTTGCATTTAAAGAAATACACTTAAAAAAACATGTTTTGTTACACTCAAAAATGCTATAATAAAGGATCCATGATGTATTTAAATTTGAAGCTTCGCGTACTTATTCTGGACTTATATGAGCAATATCACACGAGTAGCACTGCAATATGGCTGTATATCGGCACTGGTGGGAGGCACTGGTGCGATATACAGCCATATCGCACTGCTGTGAGTGTGATATTGCATTTATCGACAGTTCGATGGCATAATCGTGTGTATAAAAAAGAAAATCAAACACCGAGAGTCTCAAAAATCCTTTTGTATGAGGAACTGCTTTCTTCCGCCGTTCATTCACATCTGCAGCTGACGTCAGATCAGCAGAAACCATTGCTACTTCACAAACGTCACTTTAGAGCTAGTATTTGAATGGTTCTCTAACGTAATGCCAACACGTGCTGAATCTCCGAAATAATTAATATTTTAAATAGGCACTATCCTTATAAATAAACTGCATAGTTGCAATCGAAACAAATACATTCCTGCCTTAAAAAAGTCTCAAAAGTACATTATGTTGTCCAACAGCTGCAATATTTGTGAAACTGTAGTCAGTTTATAGATATGCTGTCACTCTATGTGGGCGCAGTAATACACAAGGGTGAAGAGGCTGTCCACGAGTTCTGATATTGCAGAATATTGCACGGCTATCAGCCAATCAGATTCGAGAACCAGACAACAGTGTTGTATAAATAAGGCATAATAAAAGGCATAATTGTGTAAATAAGGCATAATAAAAAATGAACCTTTTGGTTTGTTGCATTTGAATTGAATCTTTTCAGTGAATCAGTTGACTCAGTTCTAAACGATTCACACACAAATCATTTTCTTTAAGACTGTTGAGACCACGGAAATAAATGTTTACTTCTCCTGTAAAAATAGTCTTGGTATTCAGCCACTAGAATGTCTCGTAGGGCTTGACCATTCCTTCGTATATGGGTTTCTGTGTTTGTGTGTGTCCCATTTGCATAGCAGATTTGGAAGCACCATTATTAGCCGTTTGTGTGTGTGTGTGTGTGTGTGTGTGTGTGTGTGTGTGTGTGTGTGTGTGTGTGTGTGTGTGTGTGTGTGTGTGTGTGTGTGTGTGTGTGTGTGTGTAAGACCTAAAATCATTTTGGTGTTTCCTTCTTCCTCTGTTGTTGCCTAGCGACCATTGAGGTTGCTAAATAAATATTTGTGTGCAATGTAAGCGTTGCTCCTTATGTATGCAAAGGTGAGAAAATACGCATCACTGCTTGGAATTTAGAAAAGATTTGCTATATAGGGTTTCAGACAAGTGTTAGCTTAGGCAAAACATAGGTTAATATTAAAACTGTGGTCAGTTATAATAAAGACTAGCATTCAGTTTGGCATATATATATATATATATATATATATATAT
>CAIGQW010000399.1:1169948-1180771 GCA_903798125.1 Danio choprae | reverse complement strand
GTGTGTGTATTTATATATTGCAAGGATGCATTAAACTGGTTAGAATTGACAATGTTTTAAAAAAAATATTTTTCAAATATATGTTCTTTTTAACTTTATATAATTCAAGGGAAAAAAGACAAATTATTTCCACAAAAATGTTAATTAGCAAATGCAAATGTTTCTTGAGCAGCAAATCAGCATATTAGAATGATTTCTGATGGATCGCATACCACTGAAGAGTAAATGATGCTGAAAATTCAGCTTTAAACTACTGAATAATAGTGAATAATTTTTTTTTTATATTTATTAAAATAAAGAAGCTATTTTAAATGGTAATAATATTTCATTAAATTACTGGTTTTATTGAATGTTTTGATCAGATAAATGTAGCTTTGGTGAACAAAAATGTTTAAACATTCATTCATTCATTCATTCATTTTCCTTTGGCTTAGTCCTTTATTTTTCAGGGGTCGCCACAGCGAAGTGAACTGACAACTAATCCGGCATATTTTTTACGCCGCGGATTCTCTTCCAGCTGCAACCCAGTACTGGGAAACACCCACACACTATCACATTCACACACATGCACTACGGCCAATTTAGTTTATCCAATTAACCTATAGTGCATGTCTTTGGACTGTGGGGGGAAACTGGAGCACCCGGAGGAAACCCACGCCAACACGGGGAGAACATGCAAACTCCACACAGAAATGCCAACTGACCCAGCTGGGACTCTAACCAGTGATCTTCTTGCTGTGAGGCGACAGTGCTAACCACTGAGCCATCGTGCCACCAATGTTTTAAAAAAAGTGAATTATTCAGTAGTATGGGGTAAATCAAAGTATCATGGCATTTTCGTGACTTTCATTGTGAATATGTGTGTGTTCTAAACTGAACTAAACTCTGAAATCTGGACTTTACTAGAACTTACTAAGCTTACTTTTACTAAGCTGCTTTGACACAATCTACATTGTAAAAAGCCCTATATAAATAAACTTGAATTGAATGGAATTGAATATGGAATACATGAGGATATCACCATTGCACTCCCACAGTTTTTGTTAAGTGTTTCAGAGTTTGCTCAATTGGCAATGATTGAGCTTGTCTGCCGACAGCATTATAAACCTTCAGTATCTTAGATTAGTTCAGGTTGATAATGCAATGTGATCTTTCATGAATAGCATGCATGAATAGCAGCTTTGTGAGCTGAGAAACTCTGGGAAACTCTGATAAAGCTCTCAGTTCCTTTCATTGGCTGTAAACCCACATTCTATTCCTACACTGATTCTGATTGGTTCATCACAATGTCAATCACTCCTGTCCTAATTCTAGTCTGCCAGAGTTAAAAAAACAAAACACTTCAGCTGTGTGCAAAGTGGGAAAATAGCTTGTAAATCCCAATACTACCCACACTGAATAAAAGCCTCAGTGGATCAACTTAAATAAATGACTTCAACTTCTTACACCTGAAAGAGTTGCTTTTCCTAACATGTTTATTACTGAAAATCCTAGAAAATTAGGTGGAAACTAATTAATTCATGTTGTTGCAACAAGCTGAAGTAATGTTGTTTAAGTTTTCACTTTTTACAGTATCTACACTCACCGGCCACTTTATTAGGTACACCTGTTCAACTGCTCGTTGACACAGATTTATAATTAACCAATCACATGGCAGCAACTCAATGCATTTAGACATGTAGACATAGTCAAGACAATCTGCTGCAGTTCAAACCGAGCATCAGAATGGGGAAGAAAGGTGATTTAAGTGACTTTAAATGTGGCATGGTTGTTGGTGCCAGACGGGCAGGTCTGAGTATTTCAGAAACTGCTGATCTACTGGGATTTTCACGCACAACCATCTCTAGGGTTTACAGAGAATGGTCAGAAAAAGAGAAAATATCCAGTGAGTGTAAGTTCTGTGGGCACAAATGCCTTGCTGATGCCAGAGGTCAGAGTAAAATGGCCAGACTGCTTCAAGCTGATAGAAAGGCAACAGTAACTCAAATAATCATTACAACCGAGGTATGCAGAAGAGCATCTCTAAATGCACAACACGTCAAACCTTGAGGCGGATGGGCTACAGCAACAGAAAACCACACTGGGTGCCACTCCGGTCAGCTTAGAACAGGAAACTGAGGCTACACTTCGCACAGGAATGTTTTCAGTACCTTGTTGAATCTATGCCACAAAGGGTTAAGGCAGTTCTGAAGGCAAAAAGGGGTCCAACCCGGTACTAGTAAGGTGTACCTAATAAAGTGGCCAGTGAGTGTAAATAGTATGTGATAAAGTGTGTGCACTACAGTAGTATTTTTAGCAGTCTATTCAAAGAATATATAGATAGTTGTAATGAATTGCTTTATGGGAAACATATTTTGGCACTTATGGACATTTATGTATTAATGCTTGCATTTCTGTAACCATTCAGTTTGAATATAAATCAGAAATGCTGAATATTTGCATACTTTACATAATGCTTACTGCAGAAATATTAGGTAGTATGTTAGTATCGTAGTGTGTTGTAATGTGTTGCTAGTATTGTAATGTGTTGTCAGCAGCACACTTTAAAATCAGTGTATGACAAACATACACGTGCGCGGTTTTCCTCTACATTTGACCCTTTTTTTTAAGCGAAAACTTCTCTTTTCTTAGTTCCATGTTTGTCCTTGTTTTTGGATGACTTCCTCTTTCACAACCTGACATCCAGAATGTCCTGCTCTTGTCCAATCAGAGAGCGTTGTTTTAGCAGAAAGAAACCATGCCAAGTATCGTTATGGCAACCTTGTATTTTCTGTCAAATATCGATTTTAGTCATGCTTCACTGGCGTGTATGGTAAAGCCAGACTACTGTGCAAAACTGAGTAGCACAGAGAGATTATTGTGTTTTACATAATATTACTTCAGTATTTGTACTTCAGATTTGTCATGTTTATAATTGTTTTGTGCTGAGAAGTTTGATGAACTTCATTTCATTGTGAGTGATTCATAATTTTCATGTCAAGGCAGTGATGATGTGCTTTTATGGGTCGTTGTAGAAGAGGAAGTAAGAGGCAGAAACAGGAAGTAGTCACACGTGCCCATTTCAAAGCTTTAGACACGGAAACAAACTAGTTTATGGGCTTATCTGATGTAGGTTTACCAGAGAACCGTCTAAACTTGAAAATGACCATATTAAAAGTAGTTTATGCTAATAAAATTGACGTGTTAGCCATTGTTGATGTCTAAAAGGAAATTTTAAATAACAAATATGCCTGAAATCCTTTATACTTCAATTAAGGGTATGTGATATTGACAGAAAGATTGACTAGTATTTTTAGGGATCTCTTCAATAACAATAATTCAAAATATTTTGTGCTGGCCAGTAGGTGGCAGCAAGTCCCCAATTTAGCGCATTATTCATTGAATCGTTCATTCAAATGATTCATTCAAAACAACTGATTCATTTAGGAACGAAGCAAGTGACTGGCTGCGTCCAAAATCACCTATTACGCAGTACTAAATTTGAATTTGAATGTACTACTCGACTTTTAGAAAAGTACGTTTCATATAGTATGAATGTGAGTAGTAGGAATGGAAATTGGACTACATGTACTACATCCGCCATTTTGTCATAATCACGTGACCTACCTGCGTCAGTTGCGTCACATCATTCCCATTCATGAATTCTCTCGCGAAGCATCATGATAGCGTTGCGTCCACCGCATACGCACTTCAGAATCTCGCTGGAAGTAGTAGGTCATCTGGGACTTCTCGCATACTATTTTTTCGAATTCTATGAATTCGGACAGACTACTCGGCTCGCATACAGTTTTCAAAGTACAATATAGTATGGAAGTCTGCGATGATGAATGAATCATCAACTCCTTCAAAACCTATTCATTGAAAAGGGAAATGCACCAAAGTTCTGTGTTTACGTTGAAATATTACGTTGAAATTGTAACTCACTCGTTATTAACTTCTAGTTTGTTGAACTGCTATATAACAAGGCTCCATCGTCACACAGGCAATGTTTTGGATTCTCAAATTATGTTTGTATTTTTTTTAACGCTAACTTGCGCATTGTTAAAACAACAATTGCTATATTATCATAGATGTATATTGCACAGCCCTAATTCCCATATAAAGTTTACACAGTAACACTAGTTGAGCTTTCTAGGTTATTTCGGCAGCAAACAATGGTTACCATGGCTAATCTTTTTAGGTCGCTTAGCCACAGCTGTGGGGTTAATAGGGTTGCCAGATGTTGGTTATTTGATGAGCGAGTTGCCAGATGTGTAATGTGAGCTGCAGGTGGACTGCATGGACGGAGCTTTATTGATTTGGCTCTGTTATTTCTACACAGTGAAAGACCAGTAAAGTTCACTTGATGAAAAGCAACTGAACAAAAGATTGCCTCAATTCACATGTCTTTCTTCCTTGCGTCTTTTGCCTTTATATGATAAAATGTTTGTGTAATTCTAAATGATCAGGATTTTAGTTGCAACTCAGAAAAGTTCATGAGCTCTGTGTACGAGTGAGTTTGTAATATATATTTGAGTTATTTACACATGCACTTCTGTTAAAAGTTTGCCATTAGATTGAATGTTTCTGAAAACAATCACTAAGCAAAAATGACGAACATATCCAAGCAGAGTTTTAACAGAAATCACAATGTAATATCTGAAAGGGATAGTTGACAGAAACAAAATGAAAATTCTACCATCATTTACTCGTCCTCCACTTGTTCCAGACCTGTTTGAGTTTCTTTTTTCTGTTGAAAGCAATGTTATTCTGAAAAAAATGTTGGAGAAAAACAGCCATTGACGTCTGTAGTATTGGTCTTCCTGCTGTGGATGTCGATGGCTGCTTTTTGTGTTCAAGAGAAGAAAGAAATTCATAAATGTTTACTACCACTTGATTGTTGAGAAAATAATGAGGAAATTTTCATTTTTGGGTGAACTGTCCCTTTAAATCATTTCGATTTTTAAGTATATGTATCTTGATTAAGAATGTTTATATATAATATTTTTATAGAAGACAAAAAACACAACGTTTAGGATTGCTTAGTAGCTGTCTAGTGCAGCAAATAATAAAAAAGTAAATAAAATCAGAGTTTATGTTTCAATTTTTATTCATTTATTCATTCTTTTTCCTTCGGTAGTGCCTTTATTCATCAGGGGTCGCCACAGCGGAATGAACCGCTAACTGTTCCGGCATATGTTTTACACAGCAGATGCCCTTCCAGCTGCAATCCAGTACTGGGAAATATTCATGCACTCATACACTACGGCAAATTTATACTCAAGTGTAACCACAGTTGGGAGTATCGCCATCCACAGTAACGCCTTACTGTAATCTAATTACATTTTTGGGGAATGCAGTAATGTAACGAATTACATTTTACATTTGTGTCATTTGATTACAGCTACTAAAGTCAATTACTTGCGTTACTTACGGTACAAATATAGTTTTTAGAAGACAAAAATGCTTCTTTTAAATCAAGTTTTCTGCTGCAACATCAGTTAATGAGCATGCGCTTTTAATTGCTGGAGAACATGAGCTGAAATAGCTGCTGTCGAGAGCGGCTGCTTCTTCAAGTGAAAATACAGTACAGCCATTACTTTGATTTCATTGAGCGTAAAAACAAAAATATTGTTGTGAAATGCAGTCTATGTCCAGTCTCTAGAGAACTTTCAACCTTTTAACTCGACCAGCAACTTGTTCAAGCATTTGAACAGAAAGCCTTTTAAGACAATACTCGTCACCAAGGAGGACACCGGCGCCCAGAAACACAGTGGCCAAACTCAGCCTAAACAGGCTAAATTGGATTTTTGTGCAGGATCGGGAGTGAAGGTATCTTCTGAATATAAAGAGAAGCGTAGCTGCTCATGGGGCCGTTCACATATCGCGTCTTTTGCGTGCGCGCATATTGGGAGCGCATATTGCACGCTTTTCCCAGGCGCACCATCAGTTTCATGCTTTGAAAGAAATATACACATTTCGATAGACTAATTACCTCAGACAAACACAGAACACCCAAACACTGCAGTGCTTTTTCATACTATGGATGTCAGTGGTTACAGGTATCCAGTTTTCTTTATGTCCTTCTTTTGTGTTCAAAAAAAAAAAAGTGAGAGAGAATTTTAAGTTTTGGTTCTCTTTAGCTCTTTTGAATATGTCAAGCTGCTGTGATCAACCCATTGTAATGTTTTTCAGGGAATATTAAATTACCGAAAGAGTATATTTTGTATTTTTATAGGTATATCTTATGTTTTAAAAGTAACTTCAAAGTAAAGTAATTTACGATTACAATTTTTGAATAGTAATCAGTAATTTGTAATTTATTACTTTTTAAAAGTAACTTACCCAACACTGATTGTAACATGTTCTAACAATTGCTATAAAACTCAACAAGCGTGACTGATTAATTACATCGAAATCTATAAGAGGTCCGCCTGTCGATACAAACATATAAGAGTTCATTTTATTCAACTTTCACTGCATCATCATCACACAATGTGTTTGTGAGGATATAAACAGCGCCCTCTCTGGTCTGGATGATTGGATTATTATTATTAAAGTAATTTTAAACAGTTGAATCTTCCCTTTAGCATTATTAAAGGAGCAGTGTGATTCTGTGCACTTGTATTTAGGATTACAAGCTAGCTATCAATACCCTTAGCGGAAGAAGCGCTTACTTCCCTTTTACTGTATCTGAGTGCTCATGGTAATCTGAGTACTGCGTGTTTGTGTCAGTGTGTTTGTGGAAATTTAGTTTCCACATTTGCAACCTGACTTTGTGGATTATCATACAACCTTTGATCTTTTATCATTACTGCATGCCCAAACTTGAGTCTATGACCATTGCTCTCAGTTCAAATGCACTTTGTGTGTGTGTGTGTGTGTGTGTGTGTGTTTGTGTTTGTGTTTGAGGTTTGAGTGGCACTTAACATAAGAAGGTTTCTCTTCTCACATCACACTCTGAACATTGGCAGTCTATTTATGAAGACAGATAGAGACAGGGAAGTATGTGTGCGCATGTGAAATCAATGGAAGTGATCAATAACAATTTGTTAGTTTGCCGTGGATGCAATTTGAGCCACATGATCTGGCAGGATGAAATTAAAATATTTGAACAGATTTTAAAATCACGATCTTGTTCTCAACAAACCTTTAAGCATTGTTAATAAAACAAAAGTTACTGCATACAATTATTCGCTTTTCTACTTGACATTTAGCTTAATATGTTCCTTGAATTTATTTTTCCATATAGTTTCAATTGTCAGTTTCGTAAATAAGTAATTATTTATCATTAAAAGTATATGTTTCATGCAAGTAATACATTTGCATTAATATTATAGTTTTAACACAGTTTCAGCACATTGTGTTCTGCATCCTGATTAGCGCATTTGGTCTACAGCCAATCAGGACGCAGAACACTTGTCAATCAATCTCCTCCATGCCGTGTCTCCTGTACAGTACAGAATGCGTTCAGTGTGCCAAATTACCATAAATCTTTGATCGCTAGCAGTGTGACTCTGAAGTGCTGTACTGTATGTTTGCTAGTTTTCTCCCCAACAAACCCCATCATGTCGACAAAACGTTCTGCACTGTCAAAAGGCACCTGCGGTAGCACCCAAAAGGCAGAGGAAGATGCTAACCATAAAAAGTCTACAAAAAGTTGGACTTTTGGACATGCTAAAGGAAGGTAGAAGTTACGCGAGTGTTTAAACAAGAGAGAAAAGGGTTCAAATGTTAATGATAGTTTTAGAAAAAATTATAAAGTGTAGTGAGGTGGTTTACAGCCTTAAAACATCTATAATAATTGTAAAGAATAAAGCTGACTACTTCACGGATTTCACCTATTGCGGGCTATTATTAGAACGTGACTCCCGTGAATATACCACTGTATATGCAATTTTGTTTTCAATTTTTGTGTAATAGTCATGCCGGATTTAATGCATTAAATTATTATAATGCAAAAAATGTGCATTATAACCGTGCTATTTGTATTTTCTATCCCAAGAATAATGGGTTGTCTCATTTTTAATAATATACCAAACATTTAAATCCAAATAAATAACCAATATCCAATATTTATTTAAATAATTAAAATATATATATTTTCCCTTGAAATAACTTTTTTATACTTTAAAGTGCCACTTCTTCTGACATTTTCAGCTTTTCACAGAGATAACATTAGTGCTTTTTTGAATCTGCCACTATACTGACACACAGGCGTTTGTAGCTCCGCCCTCTTTAAAAAAAAGAGCACAATCTCATTTGAATTTAAAGCAACAATTAGGCTCAAAGCCTAAAAGGGGGCAGTTTTAAAGAGTTATAAAGCATTATTTGTGTGGTATTTTGAGCTGAAAGTTCACATACACACTCTAAGGACATCAAAGACTTATTATACATCTTGTAAAAAGGGACATAATAGGTCGCCTTTAAATAACTTTATTACATATTTTAAACAACAGTAATACTTTATCATGGTTTACATTTATTCAGGTTTGCATTTCTCTTTAGTATGCAGATTGACTTGCATTTTATGTTTGTGGCTCTGTATATACTGTACATGTTTGTTGTATTGTTTTTATTTGTTGATTTTTATTTATTTATTCTTAATGTAAAGCCTAACCAGAGACGAGGGCTGCAAATTAGCTTCATGCAATATGCCCTGTGTATGCGGCATCGGTTGTCTTTGTATAACAATGTCAAGTGTATTGTCCCTGTTAAATAAACAAACAAATAAATCAAATTAAAATCATTTCGCTCCACCACTTGAACCACTTTTCCTCTGACATCATCAAGCCCTTATTTTTAGCCCCTCCTCTCAAACGACCTTTTCTTAAAGAGACGCTTTCCACCATCCAATAAATCCTGAAATGAATTCCTATTGAATATCCAGTTTCACTTGTAAATCTGCTGCGTGACGGAAGTGAACTGCGTTTCAAACGGTGCTTTTAAATTCTTCACCTTTTAATAGATCAGAACACATGTAGGAAGTTTCAAAGCGGTCGTGTATTTGGCACATCAAGCTCTCTGTGTGTGTGTGTGTGTGTGCGTGTGCGTGTTTGTGTGCGCTTGTGTGTGTGTGTGTGTGTGTGTGTGTGTGTGTGTGTGTGTGTGTGTGTGTGTATCAGATTTCCGCTGGCACACATACCTCACATACTCTGTATACTTTCCCTGTCACTATTAAACACACACATACACACTAGCACTAGCACTTGTGCAGCTATCTTTATAGGGACTTCCCATAGACGTAATAATGTTTATACTGAACGAACTGTATATTCTATCCTCTACCCAAAACCAACCCCTAAACCAGGGGTGTCAAACGTATGGCCATGGCCCAGTGTTCCAATTGCAAACTGTTAATTTCATCCGATCCAGAAGCCTGAATCTGTCAGTTTAACAGCCCTCTCAGAGAGAAAGACCACATCTATGCCCTGCCATACCACACTAAGGTGTTCTCACAAGGAAACGTAACTATTTCACGTTTGGTCAGTTTAGTGGCTAATTCGTACAAATATGTACGATATAAAAAAGGAGGCGTGGCACCCAACCACGTCCCTAAACCAAACGTCATTGGTGGATGAGCAAACCGTACTAAATTGTACGAACAAGATCGTACGAATTCATATGAATTAGCCACTAAATCAAAAAGTTACGAATTGCCGTGAGATCATGTTGTCCTCAGGCTCCAGCTTTGTTTTATGTTGATCATATTAAAACAAAGAAATCAAAATCTGAAGTTGTTGTTTTGAAGTTATATATACCATGATTTTACCAGTCTGGCCCACTTGGGAATAGATTTTCCTCTGTGGCCCCTGAGCTAAAATGAGTTTGACACCCCTGCCCTAAACCAACCCTCACAGGAAACATTCTGCATTTCAAAATTTCAAAATTTACTGGTATTGCTATACTTGTGGGGACATTTGGTTCCCACAATGTAAGGAATACAAGGCACACACACATACACGCACACACACACACCCTGAGCATGCCACTGTTAAATAAACACACATGTATGTGCTCTGTGCTGGAAAAGCTGTGTGTCTGTTTGTATTTCTGAAGGCTGGACAAACACCTATAAAGATGTATTTTCAGAAGAGAGACAGCAGCTAACTGCACTCTGACAGAACAAATCCTCGAAGTCTAGCCGCACGTTTAACAGTAAAGTCTGGGCCCGGTTGCTGTTCAGGCCAAGAACTGCCTGCTTAGACGGGAACAGACTGTCTGTTTGTTTTATTGACATTACGTGGCCAATCAGTGGCGTTTGTTTTGTTTTATGTGCACCGCTGTTCAGTAGTTTGGAATAATTACGGTTTTTAATGTTTCTGTAGGGGTGCTTTTATTTTGAATTTATAAAGAAATACAGCAGAACTGTGAAATAATATTACAATTTGTATGTAATCAGAAGTATGTGGTAAGATTTAATGAAAAGGAAAGGACATATTAAAATAAACAAAGATAAAGATATATATACAGTGCTCAACATATAAGAGTTCACCTCGCACAAATCTCTCATTTAGATTCATATTTTCTATGTGAAGCTTTACAATATTATATTTGAATTTATACATTAGATTAGTCAGTACTGAACCAAATCTGGAGCTAATCTAACAAAACAACTTATGATAACAGTCCAAAATTAATACACACAGATTTATATGTTAGGGAACACCCATTTCCCCCCCCCCCAATATTTCACATGAATTACATAGTACATGTAACATTGTACATTGTTCCCAATATGTCACATGAATTGCAAAATATAAATTTTCTTAATGGGGTGTACTCAATTATGCTGAACACTATCTATCTATCTATCTATCTATCTATCTATCTATCTATCTATC
>CAIGQW010000399.1:1145331-1159501 GCA_903798125.1 Danio choprae | reverse complement strand
GTGTGTGTGTGTGTGTGTGTGTGTGTGTGTGTGTGTGTGTGTTTGGGTGTTTGGGGAACTTTCCAATCGTTGGTCATTTAGTTTTTAGCTCAATACAAACAGACTGAAGACTCTGATAAAAAGAAAGAAAGATTGTCAGTCAACCTTTTTGTGGTTTGTTCCGTGCGACTGGAGTTGCTCTCTGCTGCTCAGTGCTGGTCAGAGGTGGAACTACAGGTCTAACACAAGTCTCATTTCCTGTCTTCTCTGTTTCCTGTCCTGAGTAGCAATTGGAGTATTATCATCATGTTTATTTATTTATAATTATTTTTTATACAGTTATAGTATTAAAATGTATATTTAAAATTCATTAACTTCCTAGAAGTAATCATCATACTGTATGCAATATTTTATTAGATTTTTTTCATAAAAGTAACCACATACACACTAGTAACTGTAAATTAAGCTTAATTTTAGCAATTATATTAACGTAAGTGACCATAATGTTATGTAATTCATATTTTTATATTTCTAAAAGTGGCAGCACGGTGGCGCAGTGGGTAGCACAATCGCCTCACAGCAAGAACGTCGCTGGTTTAAGTCCCGGCTGGGTCAGTCCGGGTGCTCCGGTTTCCCCCACAGTCCAAAGACATGCGCTATAGGTGAACTGAGTAAGCTAAATTGTCCGTAGTGTATGAGTGTGTATGGATGTTTCCCAGTGATGGGTTGCAGCTGGAAGAGCATTCGCTGCGTAAAACATATGCTGGATAAGTTGGCGGTTCATTCCGCTGTGGCGACCCCAGAATAATAAAGGGACTAAGCTGAAAAGAAAATGAATGAATATTTCTAAAAGTGATCAAATACTCTTCACTTTTATTTATTTATTTATTAGTATTATTATTAATAATTTTAATAAATGTATTTATTTTTACTTCCTATATGTGACGTCAAATGTATTTAGGTAAATTTTATTGAGCATTTCTTAAAAGTAACCATCATGCAAAAAAAGATTTTATTTTATTTGACTTTGTTTGGATAACCTTCGGAAAATAGAAACAAAAATACCAACATTGTGCACAATTCAAAAAATAATGTGTTGTTTTATACTAATAATTGAACCTCTTAAAATGACCAAATTTGTATTAAAATGTGTATTTAATTTTATTTATTTTAAATTTTTTAATTTTTACATTCCCCAAAAGTAACCACATATGCACAAGTAACTGTGTATTATGTTTAATTTGAGCAATTATATTAACTGAAGTGACCACCGTGTGTTTGTTCATTTAATTAATACTTTTTATCTTTCCAAAAGTGATCAAATACTCTTTACCTTTATTTATTTATTATTATTTATTTATTTATTATTATTTATTTATTTATTTATGTATTTTTACTTCCTATAAGTGACGTCAAATGTATTTTAGTTCATTTTATTGAAAATCTCCTAAAAGTAACCACCATATGCAAAAAAGTTTATATTTCATTTTATTCTACTTGATCTTTATTTTAATAAAAACACACAAACACTGTGCAGATATGACAAAATAATTTATATTAAGCTATTTTATTTTATTATATTATTTATTATATTTATTATACATATTTATTATTTATTTTATTATATTAAGCTATTTTATACTTATATTTCAACCTCTTAAAATGACCATATTTTAATTTTATTTTTACATTCCCCAAAAGTTACCACATACGCACAAGTAACTGTAAATTATGTTTAATTTGAGCAGTTATTTTAACTTAAGTGACCACCATGTGTTTGTTCATTTAATTAATACTTTTGTCTTTCTAAAAGTGATCAAATACTCTTCATTTTTATTGTATTTTAATTAGTTTTATTTATTTTATTTTATTTCATTCTACTTTATTAAAATAAAAAATATGCAAAATGACAAATTTGTTTAAAATAACTAAAATAAAATAAAATAATTTGTTATTTAAAAAAAACAACTTTAAAAAAACAACGTCTTAAAACAAATTTAATATGTACCATTTGACTTTAATTTGTATAATATAAATATTTTTTTTTTTAGAAGTGACCATCGAGTGACCTTTCTGACCCTAAGAGTAGCTTCATGTTCCTATAGTGACCCTCAGGAATCTGTCCTATTTCCTTAATCTACACCAATGATCTGGCTGTAGACCTGACATCTGTCTGTGTTTAACAAACACAACCTCATTCCTCATCTACAAACACACACACACACACACACACACACACACACACACACACACGCACACACGCACGCACACACACACACACACACTCACACACACTATTGGCCTACTAGTGCTCATATCTGTGTCAGTAGCATCTGTGTGTGTGTTTGTGCGAAAGTGTGTCCAGTTTACACAGAGATCAGTCCAGAGTAAACCTTTTATGACCAGCAATAAAACCATCCGCTTATTTCCAGACTGAGGTTTACATTCTCAATCAAATAATCAAATCACACCACGCAGACAGACTAACTGTGTTCATAAAGAAGTTATATTGCCCCTATATGCAGTTGAAGTCAAAATTATTAGCCATTTAGTGAAATTAAAAATCTTTTAAAAATATTTCAGATTTTTTTTCAACATATTTTTAAACACAAAAGTTTTAATAACTAATTTCTAATAACTATTTATTTTTGTCTTTGCCATGATGACAGTAGATGATATTTTACTAGTTATTTTTAAGATACTAGTGTTCAGCTTAAAATGACATTTAAACACTTGACTAGTATATTAAACTAGGCAAGCTTGGTTAATTAGGAAAGTGATTGGACAACAGTGGTCAAAAACAATCGTAAGGGCGCTAAATATATCTTAAAAATGTATAAAAACGATTTATTTCCTTACTAAGGGCAGCACGGTGGCGCAGTGGGTAGCACAATCACCTCACAGCAAGAAGGTCGCTGGTTCGAGCCCCGGCTGAGTCAGTTGGCGTTTCTGTGTGGAGTTTGCATGTTCTCCCCGTGTTTGCGTGGGTTTCCTCCGGGTGCTCCGGTTTTTCCAACAAGTCCAAAGACATGCGGTACAGGTGAATTGGGTAAGCTAAATTGTCCATAGTGTATGAGTGTGAATGGGTGTGTATGGATGTTTCCCAGTGATGCTGCGTAAAACATATGCTGGATAAGTTGGCAGTTCATTCCGCTGTGGCGACCCCAGATTAATAAAGGGACTAAACCAATTTAAAAGAAGTAAGACTTTCTCCAGAAGAGAAAATATAGAAAACACTGAAAGTTCTGTGCCCGATAAAATATTTGACTTATCGTAATAATAGAGATAAAACCTACAACCAGTTTGTGCAATGATTTATTACAGTAGCACACGTGCAATGCAGTTTTCCATTACTGAGCCTGTTTACTGACATACTTTTAATTCAAACTAATCTTCATAACACCAGTCGAGTGTGTGAAATGAATTATTTTTATGACCAGACGAGTTTCATAGCACAGGAAGAAATCATACTATTTTACAGTAATAAAGGCTAGGTCAATTAGCAGTGCATTATAAATATACTCTAAGCGTATAAAATACCCATCATGGCTTGAAGAAAACAGAAATAATCCACCATATATTGCCACAATGGTTTGCTTCTGTGTTCATTTTCATTATCCTGTAAACATCATTATCCTGAGTTTCATTATGCCATAAACATCACTTCAAAAAGAATTACAATTTTACAGGCGAGCAAATAATTTTGCCTTCAAATTTATGCTTCATCTGTTTAAAAACCCCACTGACCTGGGATCAGATCGGCCAGATCTTATTTCTCAAATGTTCTACTAAAGTCAAAGCAGCAGACTGATCTGGTGTCAGTGGTGTGGGGTTGTGGAGTGTGTGCGTGTTTGAAATCTAGTTTGGTCAGAAAGCAGTTATACTTAGCATTTGATCTCTAACTGCGATGTGCATAAATGAGTGGCGTTCTTCATTAGCATCATGATTAATTGGAACAGCGTCCCGGAGCACAAAGCACGTGCTCGCTGCCTAAATTAAGACCAGATTTCATGCGGATCCTGAGTGAATCATGTTGTGTGTGTGTGTGTGTGTGGTTGTGTTGAGGGTTTGCTGAGTTCATAGCAGGAGGGAAAATTAAAAACAGATTTGAGATACGTTTGCACGTCTGAAAGTGGAAAGGTTTGTGTACCAAATGACAACATTGTGAAAATAATCTGTCTAATCATGTGGGTCTGCAAAGATGATTAAACATGCTGTATTGTGCATGCCAGGCCAGTAGGTGGCAATGTCACTTTCTATTGGAACATGTACGGTCCTGTAGTCCAAAATGTTGTGTATTTTATATATAATAATACACATGACATCACTTTTTTTTCCTACAAAATCACATTTTTGTACTTTACATCAATGATATTTACAATAATGGTATCGTTTTCAAAGGTTTCGTTTTTTGAGCCCCTAAAACGCTACTGATAGCCAAAACCCTTAAGATGTTTTTCATTTTAGTTGACTTGGGTGATTTACGTGCTTGCTATGTGGTTGCTAGAGTATTTACTAGCTATTTGTAAAGGCTGGTTTATACTACTGCGTCGAGTGATCTGTGTGACCCACGGTGCCTGCCTTGCGCATAGCCATGCATTTATACTTCTGCGTGCTGTTTGTGTTGCTCTGCAATAACACTTCCGAAACGCTAGCTAGCAGTAGGTTTTCATGTTTCTTTGTGTCGAGTTTCTTTGTGGGTGTTTTGTTTTTTCTGAATGCTACCTTAGAGTACAAGTAGCTAAAACTTGCTCACTCGGAGGCGGGAACCGGTGGACGTTCAACAACATTAATTATAAGGTAAACAGAAAACAAAAGTTTCCATATGGAGCTCCTTTACTGGACTCGACACTTGCAAACACTCGTTCCATCAGGCTTGCGGCTCTCAACCCCGCCCACACTCGTCACAGCTAACAAGCTGACCAATCACAGAGCTTGTGCTACGCGTCGTTGTGACGTGTAGTTACATTTTTTGAGAAGTGCGCATCAGCGTCAGTCACAGCGAGGGCTGTGTTAATGTGTTAATATTAATATAATGTAAATAACGCCTCTGTGACCTTTTCATAAACCAAAATAAACTGGAATAAATATGGATTTTTTTGAATAAGGTAAATATGTCGTGCTTTTTTCTACATATTTGTCAAAGAGGCATCATTTGCATTATATTAAGGCATACATGTCTTGATACCCAGGGTTTCCTTTAATTTCAGAAAAGTTCGTACTGATCCCTAAACTTTAATAATCAACTTTTTTTTCCTTTTTTTATATAAATAAAATGTTCTGCCTGACAAAAAAGACTAAACATCAAGCAACCAAGTCACTGAACATTAACCAAAAGCCAAATACCAGTAAAATAATAAAAAAGTGACAGACGGCAAGCATGTGAAGTGGTTCAACTGGAAAAATAATACACATTTTTTTCATCAGATCAGTAATGATAATGTTAAAAATAGCAATTATAGTAGGAGTTTGGTTCGCATTGCCGGCAATAAGTCAGACTTGTTTCCAGTGCATGTTGTTCTGGTCATAATTTTTATGGACAGAATTTCAAGGTGCAGCCTTGGGCTGGAGGGGGTCCAGTTTGGGGACCACAGGATTTCAACTCTGTTATTCGCAGATGATGTTGTTCTGTTGGCTTCATCGAACTTGGACCTTCAGCATGCACTGGAGCGGTTTGCTGCCGAGTGTGACGCGGCTGGGATGATAATCAGCACCTCCAAGTCCGAGGCCATAGTGCTCCACCGGAAAAAGGTGGCTTGCCATCTCCAGGTTGGAGGAAAGTCCTTACCCCAGGTGGAGGAGTTCAAGTATCTTGGGGTTTTGTTCACGAGTGAGGGAAGGATGGAACGTCAGATTGACAGGCGGATTGGTGCAGCGGCAGCAGTAATGCGGTCGATGTACTGGTCCGTTGTGGTGAAGAAGGAGCTGAGCCGAAAGGCAAAGCTCTCGATTTACCGGTCAATCTACGTTCCTACTCTCACCTATGGTCATGAGCTTTGGGTCATGACCGAAAGGACAAGATCTCGGATACAAGCGGCCGAAATGAGTTTCCTTCGCAGGGTGGCAGGGCGCACCCTTATAGATAGGGTGAGGAGCTCTGTCACCCGGGAGGAGCTCGGAGTAGAGCCGCTGCCCCTCCACATCGAGAGAAGCCAGCTGAGGTGGCTTGGGCATCTGTTTCGGATGCCTCCTGGACGCCTACCTAGGGAGGTGTTCCAGGCATGTCCCACCGGGAGGAGGCCTCGGGGAAGACCCAGGACACGCTGGAGGGACTATGTCTCTCGGCTGGCCCGGGAACGCCTTGGGATCCCCCCGGAGGAGCTGGAGGAAGTGTCTGGGGAGAGGGAAGTCTGGGTTTCTCTCCTAAGACTGCTGCCCCCGCGACCCGGCCCCGGATAAGCGGTAGAAAATGAATGAATGAATGAATGTCCAATATTGATATGGCTATCGATATATCATGCATCCCTAACTATTCATACTATGTAGTTACTAATGCATTCTGAGTTGTTGCTGTGCAGGTGGTAAGGTAGGGATGAACTGAACTGTTTGTATGGATATAGGAATCATTGGTTAAACTGGTTAAAGACAGCAAAGTTTCTCACTTTCAGCACGAGCACTTGTAAAGATTGGTTGTTTTTACAGACAGGATCTGGGTGTCTGACTAGCGCTCTGCTCTTCAGAGTCTCTGGATTTAATGAGTTCATGAGAGACGAGTGAACTCTAGGATTTCTCTGTGTCCCATCAGAGCACACAATGCCTATTTATAGTGGGAGAGGAGGCGTGTGTGTGTGTGCGTGCGTGTGTTTCTGGATGATGGAATACATGTCAAACAGCTCTTCTCATGCTTATGTTTATGTGAAAATGTGTGTTTTATTTTCAGGCTGAATTGCAGCGTTCTACTGAGAATAATTATTATGAAAAAGATCTGTTTTTTTTTGTAAACAGAGGAGAGTATGACCTAATTTCTGATGTTGAATCCATGATGACATCATCACATTGATCATAAGAGGGCATGTGTGCGTGTTTAAAGGAACAGTGCACCTTAAAATGAACATTTGTCATTATTTAAAGAGATAGTCCACCCAAAAATGATATTCTGTCATCATTTACTCACCCTTTACTTGTTTCAAAACAAGTTTGAGTTTTTTTGTTCTGTTGAACAAAAAAGAAGATATTTTGAAGAATGTTGAAAACCATTGACTTCCATGGCATTTGTTTTTTTTCTACTATAGATGTCAATAATTACAGGTTTCCAACATTTTTCAAATTATCTTCTTTTGTGTGATAGTTTTGTTTTAACTATCTCTTTAACAAAAAATTATCTTTAAGGGTCTATACATAGTAATTCAGAAACACTTATTAGCGACACCGGTGGCCATTAAGTGAATTGCAACCAGCGGTGTATTGCTTGTGCTTGCATAAAAATATTCACACTGTTATGCTAGTTTGATTCTAAAGATATTTAAGACTGCAGACTAAGATGTGAGGCCCGAGAATGAATACACTTGTCTGGAAAACCGAAACTGAAAGTGCCTTGTAATAAATATAATTTTATTTAATAATATAAAGTAATTTTGTAAGACTTTTTAAATTTAACTCAATAACTTAAATTATACCGATAAAAAAAAAAGAAGAGCAAAAGCCAACAAAATAGCCACATTTTATTGTCAGTGAAATTTTATTGACAGTGAATGAGTCGACAGACGTCATTTAACTAGTGTTGACATGACGGCAAAGTAATGCCATTGCAAGCAGCAGGAACAAGTATACTACATAATCTCCTGTCGCCACGGTATTTGAGCAGACTTTGCTTTTTCAATGAGCATGTGCGATTCAGTTTACGTGAACGGAATATATCCGCAGCAAAATTTTGAGCTATTTTGAAACTTTTTGCTCTTGCGATTTAGTCCATTGAAATGAATGGGTTTCAAGAGCATCGTTTTCTTCATTTTCTTTTGCCTTTAGCCTTTATTTGGCTCATCTTTTGGCCAAAAATTGAAAATGACATTTTCAACAGGTAATTTTCAGCAGCTGAAAATCCGGTGCATTCCTAATTCCTATCGTTTCATATAGCAGAAGAGAGTTTAATCAAAGTGCATGTACTGTAAATGTCACATCTTTTTAATTTTCCCAGCAAAAATGCCCCTTCATATGTCAGTAAACATGCTTTCACATGCAGTTAGGTGAAGTCTTTTATTTGTTTCCTTATGAGCTGTTCACACATCAACAATAAAAACATGAATAATGCATTGAAATTCTTACATAACTCCTTTAAGCATATGCATGTGACCACTTCAAAACAAATGACAGCACAAAAGGCTCCATTAAAGTAGTCCATATGACTTGTGCAGTTCAAGCTGTGACAAAAAGTAAAGATTGACAGCTAACCTTTCAGGTGTGTGCGTGTATGAAAGTGTGACCGTCTCTTCATATTACATCTAAAAGACCCTAGAGGGGGGTTTCGAATATCAGACGTCTTTTAAATTCCTCTTTGAGTCATTCTCTCCATATTTCCCTCCAGTTGCTCAGTCACCACTTGGCAGAGCTTTGATTTGAACTCATGTGTGGTTCAGACGCCTACAGTCCATTGTGTGTGTGTGTGTTTGTGCTCATTCTCCTTCTGATCTGTCGTTTCCATCTTGCAAACGAGTTCAGAGCGGATGCAGGTGCTCTGCAATCTGTTGGGTCTGTGTTCAGGGTCAGCTGGTGACCATTCGTGACCCTCATTAATCCTCGGCAACTTGCCGCGTGCATCGTGATGTTATTGCTACCGCTGGAGTTTTACAGTGGACATAATGACTCCATCACCTCAGCAGGAGTGTGTGTTCGATTGCCATCTAATAGAGCAGGGGTTCCCAAACTTTTCAGCCTGCAACCCCCAAAATAACAATGTCAGTGGCTTGCGACCCCCTCTATCCTCTGAGGTGGTTATAAATATATAAACTTTGCGCACACATCAATACACCTATATAAACATGAGGATATTGACAACACTAAAAAGTGCAACAGTTTAACAACTAGGGTTGTCACAATACTGGAATTTGGTACCAATCGATACTGAAATTTAAAAAATGTCCATTCGGCTAACATTTGAGCGCTGTTGAGCACGTTCTTAAACAGCGCTGATTTGCCATTTTGTTCACGTGCTCAACAGAAATGACTGTGATTGGCCATGAAGGTCATCAGTTCACCGAACTCAGCGCTGTTTACTGAGTGTAACCACAGATACAGGGACACTGGAGCACTTTAAAGCCGTGATTCAACAGCGGATCACTCGTATGTCAGCTTATAAACAAACCAGCTGATTGACGTGACTTTGAAACGCTCCAGTGTCCCTGTATCTGTGGTTACACTCAGTAAACAGCGGTGAGTTTGGTGAAATGATGACCTTCACGGCCAATCACAGTCATTTCTGTTGAGCATGTGAACACAATGGCAAATCAGCGCTGTTTAAGAACGCACTCAAATGTTAGCGGGAAATAGATGTTTTTAAAATCTCAGTATCGATTGGTATCGAATTGTAGTATTGTGACAATCCTACTAACAACCACATAATTTTTTTTATAGTCATTTATTAATTTGTTTATTATTAACCTGACCTAATGAGATTGTTGACCACAATGTTTACATCACAAGTCTATTCTTGGTTTAATTTTGGAGCCCGCCACTCTGAGATCATCCTCAATGTTCAGTCATGGCCTGTATTAAATTTTAATGTAATTGATTGCCATAAAGGTGTCAGAGACTTTAACCTGGTACTATAAAATCAATGTGCTATTGCTGTGTTGATAATCTAACATAAACACACCAATCCTATGGAAAAAAAATGGAAAGGCTGATGGCTTTTTATTTGCATGTTGTTGTTTTTTAATGTAACTATTAAAAAAAAAATTTCTTCTGTGGGTTATGGATAAAATATGGTAACTGTAATAGTTTTAATAAAATGTATTTGGCTTTTGGAAATCACCAAGCGAAATCCCCATTATTGTCCCACGGCACGTCATGATTTTGCCAAGTACGATGCGATCCTTGATTAACATCTATGTTGATCCTGGAACATTTTTGTTCAAAAATGTAATCCATACATATTCCCTACCCCTAAACCCAACCATAACTGTAAATTATTTCCAAAATCAGAGGGGAATAATAGTTGGATAACACTCATGTAGAAGTGCATAAACCTAACCATAAGCCTAAACTTAACATAAATGGTAAACTTAATTCTGATTGGCTGATTGGAATGTTGTTCCAGGATCAACATAGATGTTAATCATTTCTACCTGGTGAAATCAGGTTGGTGTTGTCCTGCAACCCCTACTTTGGGAACTACTGTAATAGAGAACGTTGCAACATAAACATCCATACACATTGTTGGAATATTGCAAAAGTCCTTGGAATTTAAAATGAAATCGTATAAAATCTCATGCAATATAGCTTTTATGCGATACTTAAGACATGCAAATACGTTAGAAATGAGAGCAATCGCTAAATCTGCATCATCTCAAAATGCTATTTTCAGTGTTCTTAAATGCTTGAGCTCAAGTCTGTCTTGAAGATAATTCATTTTTTTGGTAGCAAAAAAGGGATTAGAGCAATTCCAGCGTTATGGATGTCACATTTGCAATAAAAACTTAACATAAATTCACAGAGAAACTTTGTTAACATTATATTGAAACATTCATTCATTCATTCATTTTCTTTTCGGCTTAGTCCCTTTATTAATCTGGGGTCGCCACAGCGGAATGAACCGCCAACTTATCCAGCATATGTTTTACGCAGCGGATGCCCTTCCAGCTGCAACCCATCACTGGGAAACATCCACACACACTCATTCACACACATACACTACGGACAATTTAGCTTACCCAATTCACCTGTACCGCATGTCTTTGGACTTGTGCACCCGGAGGAAACTCCACACAGAAACACCAACTGACCCAGCCGGGGCTCGAACCAGCGGCCTTCTTGCTGTGAGGCGATTGTGCTACCCACTGCGCCACTGTGCTGCCCCATATTGAAACATCAGTTTATATTTAAAAAAATAAATAACCACAGAGTTATGGGATCAAAAAAAGTTAGCAAGTTTACAGTACACAACATACTTTGTAGAAATTCTGTGAATTGAACTGCACAACCTCCCCCCAAAACAATGCTAATTAAAAGGATAAGTGTTGGCTTTCTATAGAACAAAAATAATAGATTTTATTTTGCTTTACATTTTTGCATTTATGAGAAAAAAGCTTGGTTATGGATGCGAGATCTCTCCGTTATGGATGTGACAGATGTGAAATTGGCACTTGTGTGACTTTGGTAAATCAAATATAATTGTTTGAAAACATTGACAGAGGCAGTACTTTTATTGTACGGTAAAATACAAGCCCACACATAAAACTTAGAAAGGGTTTCGCTATTTTGGTGAAAACTTTATTTTTTTCATGGCAAGGTGACATTTGCATGGAATTGCTACGTCCGTTTTTTATTATATAGATAATTTTCAGGAACTGACAATTTTGTTCTAATAAACGTGTGCATGTGATAGAAATGGGGCTGTAGATGCAGATTATATATGCATATTATCTATGCAGTTTTGTCATTTTTCCAATATTCAGAAATTTTGGAGAACTACTAGTTTTTCCACAATGTTTAGAATTATTGTTTTTTTATTGCAAAATAGACATTAGAGCTAAAACTTGATACCTAATTGTTAAGTATAATTGTCCATGATTATATGATGTTAAATTGTGTATCGTTTAGTAAAAAAGTTAAATGAAATCCATCCTGAGGCAGTGTGTATAGTTTTCTTGTGCTGTGTCCGTCTGGTGTTATTTGCTCTGATGTCTGGCTTGAATATAGCAGAAGCACTACTGTAAATCTGGCATCCAGACGCTCAATGGATCAGCTCCAGATGTGTGTTATATTTCTGCTTCATGCTGGTTTGTGGGGTTTAATCTGTGGGGTAAAGACAGAGTCTGGATTATAATCCACCATTATCATACTGGAACTAGCGTCGGATACTGGCGGATGGGCTCTGACTGGAGAATCGTAAACGTGGATTGAACGACAGGTGATTCTGAACCCAGTTCTGGTTTTAGGAGTGATTTAAAACCTGGATTAAGCTCAGTAAATATGGGGGCCACTCCATCATTCAGAGACATGTGGACGAAGATGTTGTCGACTCAGAGGGTAAATGAATATGCTAATGCTTTTGTGTTGGATTACTGTATCAAAAAGGAAACATTACATTTGGGTTTTAATATTGAAACAAACAATGATAGCACAGACTCATTGGAAATATGTGCTTCAGTTTTGGTGAGTCCATAAAAACGTACTTTAACACACATTTAACTGCAGTTTGTAAGTAAAATGAGCGGTACAGGGCAGTATGATGCTAACAAATTGTGTTCCTTTTCACACTAATGACATTTACAGGGACATACACTGTAAAAAATGCTGTGTTCTACACAATTTCTTCATGTTGTTGTTCAAGTTTATCAATCGTTTTTACAATTTAAGTGGATTGAACATAAAACAATTAAGTTGTCCCCCAAAAAACCTTAAGAAGTGTGTTGTTTCAACTAATTTTAAACAAGTAGTTTAAACAAGCAGCATTTTTTGAGTGTATTAGCGTCTAATTAAGGATTGTTTTTGTTCAGTTTTTTGCACAACACCAAATTCATTCATTCGTTCATTCATTTTCCTCATTCATTTATCAGAGGTCACCACAGCAGAATGAACTGCCAACTATTCCAGCATATGTTTTACGCAGCAGATGCTCTTCTAGCCACAACCCAGTATTGGGAAACACTCATACACACTCATTCACACACACACTCATACAATACGGACAATTTAGTTTATCCAATTTACCTATAACTTACCTATATATGTCTTTGGACTGTGGGGAAAACCGGAGCACCTGGAGGAAACCCACGCCAATACGGGGAGAACATGCAAACTCCACACAGAAATACCAACTGGTCCAGCCAGGACTCGGACCAGTGACCTTTTGGCTGTGAGGCGACAGTGCTAACCATTGAGCCATCGTGCTGCCCACAACACCAAATAAATACCACAACACAGCTTAACAATGTATACTATTTCTAGTCAAATATGTGTGTGAATACGTCATCAGTTTTCTAGCTGATCTGTACAACAAGCTCCGCCTTCTCATGCACGTGTATCTGAAACGTACAACAAAACGTGCCTTGATTAGTGTATTTTAGATTCGCAAAAATGTAGACAGCGCCCTTCAGTGTATTTGTAATCTGAAATGTGCAACGAAACGTACCCGAAGCAACGTATTTTTGCATAAATGTAGACCGAGACATGTATTTTCAATATGTTTGTTACAATATTTATAGATTTAAATAAATTTTAATATGTATAGTTATGGGCCTCACGATGGCGCAGTGGGTAGCATGTTCGCCTCACAGCAAGAAGGTCGCTGGTTTGAGCCTCGGCTGGGTCAGTTGGCGTTTCTGTGTAAAGTTTGCATGTTCTCTCCGTGTTGTTTAGATTTTATGTTATGTTTTTTGTGGATTTTGTTGAAGTGTTGCTTATTTTGGATGCAAATGTCAGCTACAGTAAATATATAACTGCAGACAGGAAGGAAATGTAAATTGGATGAAGCCAACACTATCTCACCTTTAATATTAAACCAGCTGTGCCAAAAAGTACATTCTTACTATACTTAGACGTGAAACAACCCATTATTTAGTCCCATCTATGAGCAGGTTTTCCACGTGGGGACGTCCCTACAAGTTGACGTCAAGTTTAAGGGTTTTACACAGTGTTTTGCCATTGAGATTTGCAAAAGCAACCCACACGAACAGCTTCGTCTTCAAAGACGCTTGTTGAACTGGTTTGTGCATGGACTAAGACTCTCATATGTCTGTGTTTGCTTTGCTGAAAATGCTAGACACCAGTGCATCCGTTTATTGCATAATACACCATCTCTGTGTAATCAAAACTGCAAGACTATATGCAATCACGCAGCAGATTCTCTCTTAAACATGCTGTCTTCAAAGTGGCGTTTCTTGTCTCTGCAGTGTATTGTGTAAGAGGAGGTGATCTGTGTTTAAATGAGCCTGGATAATCGTATTAGGTCATTTGAATTACCCAGATGCTGACAGGGGACTTTGGCAGTGTGTGTGTGTGTGTGTGTGTGTGTGTGTGTGTGTGTGTGTGTGTG
>CAIGQW010000399.1:1030927-1052680 GCA_903798125.1 Danio choprae | reverse complement strand
ATTATTATTATTATTATTATTATTATTATTATTATTATTATTATTATATATTATACATTCTCAGTGTTTATAATGCAAACTATTAAAAAGCTAAATTCAAAATATCTATATTATATTATATTATAATATATTATATTATATTATATTATATTATATTATATTATATTATATTATATTATATTATATTATATTATATTATATGTAGCATAGAGAAGTTTTTAAGCAATCTTGCCCCCTCTTGAGGATGTTTGTAATACAGCGCAGTTACAATGAACTACAGAGCCAATGAAAACCTTTCACAAAGTATCGCGAGATTTACTTGAACGGACGAGCGGGAGCACCGACGAGACTTCCATTTCAAACATCAGCGGATCAGTCGACGATGTATTTTTGTTGTTGTTGTGTTCTGTTTTAACCCGGGCTTTGCTTTTAGTGTTAATAAACATTTAATTTCGTGAAAACGACGATAAAGAAACGATGGACTCAGCAGAAGAGGATTTATCTGCTCGGGTGTTGTTGAGGAAAGTCCTTCACACAGAGCAACCGAGATCTCCTGTAACCAGAAGGTGGATTTAACGTTATTTCAAATATCACCTAAATCTGTTACGAAAACATGTTTTATATACGTGCTTTTTGTTAATTTGTTTACGTAAATGGTTTATGTTTGCACGTTTATGTAAACAAACGGATACGTGAATATATTTACGTTAGAAAGCATAAGTAACTGTTATATACAATTCATTCCTTTAATAGCTAACGTAAATGTAATTCACTTTGTTAAAATAATACAATATACTATAATACTTTAAAACAAAAATAGCCTTCATTGTCTGTTTTTAAATCATATCTTGAAACCCATCTTTTCTCTTTGACATTTTACGTATTTGTTTGTTTTATGGTTTCTTAAGCATTCTTAATTGTATTTTATGTCCTGTTTGAGTTTTAGTCTTCTGTACATTACTTTGGTTAATTAAAGTTTTTTATAAATTAAATTTGATTGATTAAAACTGTTAGATTCAATAACCATAACAGAATATTATTTAGAGTAACTAATTTACAATCATATGTTTACTTTAAAAGAATTTATGTGATATTTATGTGAGTCGAGGATGTAAGGAGTTTCACATATCATAACAACAAAAGTTCTCTTCGGTATTAACGTTATCTATTAAAGATTTTAAGACTATTTTATGCCACTCATTATATAATACCAGAATGACAATATAATAGCAACACAGTGGAAGTACACTCAAAAAACCACATCATATTCTTTTCTTAAGAATATTTAATTTAATTGTAGTCATTTTAGTAATTATGCATTGAAATCAGAATATGAAAATACATATCCTGAATAAATAACAATAAATGTTAACAAAAAGTGCAAGGTACAAAGCAACAGAGGCTACGAAATCTACTACCAGATCTATTTTCAGTTGTCAGACACCCACATGAAAATATACTATAGTAATTTATAATAAAAACTATAGTGTTTTTTTTGACCACACTGACACCTCCACTAGAGATCGAGATGTTGCACAATCAGCCCTAATGTTGCTAGAATTGGTCTTTATGTATGGGCGATATATATTGCAAAAATGATTGCGGCCATGTCCATGTGTTGTGCGATAAGTCGATATATTGATTATTGTGACAGGCCTGGTATTGAGTTATTTTGAGTTTATTATTATTATAGCAAACAATGTTTTAACAGTGTTTAAAATAAAAAATGGTTGTTTAAAAAAACAGTCTTAGACAAAAATACAAGGCAAAACATGCTTATTAGATTTATACCTTCGTTTCAGATATATTACACATATTAGTAAATAAAATCACATTTTCTACATCTGCATTTACATAAGAAATATTTGTAATATTTAATTTTCTATAAGGTATTTCATGAAATTTGTGATATGGTGATATTTATACTGATATTTTCAATGTTTCTGATGTATTTACAGTACAAACAGTGTACGGCGGAGTGTTAGGATGAAAAATGCTCCTGGATTGGAGAGTCCTGGATCTGCCTTGCGTCACAGACTGAAGAAGAAGCTCCATGAGGTACATGTGGTGTAATCTGTGAGGGGGAATGTTACTTTTGAAAGTAATGCATTACAATATTGAGTTACTCCCCAAAAAAGGAACTAGTTGCGTTACTTTTTATGGTAAGGAATGCTTTACGTTGGTTTTGAGTTACTTTTGTGTTAATCCTTCTTACCTTTGCTGAGTCTTGATCTCCTTAAGAACTTGCAGGGATATTTTGTTTTGTTCTTTTTTAATAGAGGAGCTCTGCAATTAACAATGCACTGTATAACTTACGTTTACCTTTAAAAAAACATAGAAAATAATAATTTAGCATAACGTTATCTTCTGAGAACTTCCCAGAGCCCCAGAGTTATAGCCCCATATATACAGAAATATACATATATACAAAGTTATAGCCCCTTACATACAGATTATTGAAAGTTTAAAGCCATGTGTTTGCTAGGGCTGGGCGATTTGGCCTAAAATCAAAATCTCGGTTAATTAAACTTTTTAACTCTATTATGAGTAATGAACGATTATTTTATTTATTTATTTTATTTATTTGCCCTCTTAGTTCGCTGATAAGTTTAGTAAATATGCTCACATATTAAAGGTGAGAGATTTCTAAATGAAGGTTGCATTACTTGATTTTAAAATAATTGAAGGAAGCACAAACTATCTACTGTTTATGATTATTTATTGAACATGAACGCTGAAATTAAAACACACATTGCCGAAAACGAACAGTCACTTTTTTTTCTTATAAAGAAGTGAAAATGAATAACTTTCACTTTTGGAAACAAAATAACTTATTTTCAATGTTTTTTTAAAATTTTTTTATTAAAAGTAGAAAATAAGCAGTATCTCTTCTAAATAAAGTAACTCTTGTATATGCTGTAAATAATATTTTAAACAGTGCATTTCTTGCATCTTCTGTAAACAAATATATTAATGTAAATAATAATTTGTGGAAAATATGGAAAATATGCCGTAATGGAAAATATAATGTAATGGAAAATATGCCGTCTCAAGGCATCTCTGGCGCAGTTTCCAATCATTGTCAATGTAGTGCAAAGCAACAGAGTGGGGTCATGTGACTCCACACATGGTAGGGAAAATAATTGAAAAAAATAGACCTGGAAAAATTAGATCGGTTATAGGTTCTGAATGTCGATTATGATTACTTTTCGATTAATTGCCCAGCCCTAGTGTTTGCTACTTTATTAGTTACATAAAAATCACTGTCCATTGAGACTATCCCCTTTTCCTTTTCTTCCATGCATTTAAAATAATGAGAATACTTCCATCGCAGAAATGTTAGCCAGAGCCATCTTGGTTTCTGTCTGTTTCTGCTGGGAGCTCATTCTCTCATTCAGTGTGACCTACGTTAATTTTGATTCAGCAATTTATTTTAAAAAGCTAAGTAATTAAAATAAAAAGTAACTCTCATTACATTTTTATAATTGCATATTTTTATTAACATTTTAACTAAGAATCACAAAACACGTTAAAACAAACCAACAGACAATGTCCTTTTTAACAATGCTAAAGAAAAACTAACTAAATAATATATATATATTTATAGTTAATAAAATATTTCTAATAAAATTATTAGTAATAAAAATTTATAATAATAATGATAAGTAAATTAAAAAATTTAAAATATAAAGATAAAAATAATAATGTGCATTACATCATATATTTATTCATTCATTTTTCTTCCGCTTAGTCTCTATTTCAGAGGCCGCCACAGCAGAATGAACCGCCAACTATTATAGCATATGTTTTATACAGCTGATGGCCTTCCATCCACAACCCAGCACTGGGAAACACCCATACACACTCACATTCACACACTCACACACACACACACACACACACACACACACACACACACACGTACACTACGACCAATTTAGTTAATCCAATTCACCTATAGCGCATGTTTTTGTGGGGGAAACTTGAACACCCAGAGGAATCCCACACCAACACAGGGAGAACATACAAACTCCACACAGAAATGCCAACTGATCCAGCCGGTACTCGAACCAGTGACCTTCTTGCTGTGAGGCAACAGTGCTAACCATTGAGTCACCGTGCCACCCCTAAATCAAATATTATTACTTAATTTTTTAAAAAGTAATGTGTTACTTTACTCGTTTCTTAGAAAATATTATTACGTAACTCGCCTTGTAATGCAAGACCCCCAACACTGGGTGTAATAATTATAAGTGAATCTTCTGCAACTGCATATTTAGTGTGACAGCATCGTTAACACCTTCATCTTCTGTTTCAGAGTGCAGCAGCTTCACCTCTCCCTTCACCTAAACGTCCGAGGTCATCTGTAGTGAAGCGGGACCCCCCTAACCAGGCCCCATCCACACTGGATGATGAGGATCTGACGACTCGTGGTCTGCTCAGGGGGATCATTCACATGGGTTAGTGGATAGCTAATAATAATAATAATTTATTCTGATTGTTTTGATTTTCAAACCTGGAAATGTTATTGCTGATTAAAAATGGGGATAATTAACTCCAGGTAAATCTTTTGATTTGGTCTTTATGTAATGAATTATTTGAGCATATTTAATGAATTAATTGAAATTAGTTTGGCATGTAGATTTAATTTTTGTTTTTTTGCAGTATTTGGTTTGCTCCTGTCTTCTTGGCACACTTTTAATAGCTTGCTTTAAATGGAATATGAAATTGTTAATGTGATTTTAATTACATTTGAATTATTTTTATACATAAATATATTTCATATGTTTTTTTTATTTGCCAAATAACAAGCAGCATCAGAAAGCACTTCTTTAAATTAATATTTTGCCTTTGTGTGTTTCAGAGACGGAAACATCGCTGTTGATGTCGGGTCAGCCTGCACTGCAAGAATCAGAGCCGAATCCAGAGACCAGTGTGTCCAGTGCTGGAGACAGAACGTTAGTACCTCTTCAATCCCATGTAGCTCTAGTCCTGTACGTGTCGTGTTGATGTGTGTGTGTGTTCCTCAGTGAAGGTCTGTCTGGAGCGGAGCTGTCTGATCTGACTCTACACACTGAACCCCTGACGCATGTGGTCCGAGGACTGAGCCGCAAGAAACAACAGCACGCCTTCAGTGTGTCAGCTCTTGAGAAACAGTTTGATCAACTGACAGGTATTAATTTATTATTATTATTATTATTATTATATTTAGGGCTATGCAATATAACATTAATATATATATATATATATATATAAATAAAAAATGCTCTATCGTTTATTTTGTGGCTTCACAAAATACATTGTTTACATTAATACTTTTTAAAATAATTTTTCTGAGCGCACTATTACACACCATTATGGGGATGCAGACAGAAACATGAATAACAGAATTGTGATAAAGTTGAAAGTACAATGAAAGAAAAATGCAATGCTTATGTTTTGCTCTTCATTTAGTGATTTTTAAAAAGAATTGTTTTATTATTATAATTATTATTATTATTTATGTTTATTTATTTTTTTAAATCAACGTTGGACCTGTAATCATTAGTTTTTAAAAAGTGCTTATTTTATTTATGTTTTATGTTCCTACATTTTGAATCAGGCATGTGCCCTGAAGTTCTAAATAGCGAAATATGGTCACATGTGAGTGAGTAAATATCTGAGTATATGATTTAAAATGTAAAAAAGAAATTTTACATGTACGTCTTTTACATGTGGTCGGTATATACAAATTATTTATTTATTCATTGAAATTACAGGAACGGTGCTATAGAGTGATCTATCAGGATATGAGAATCACTTATATTGTGATATGAGATTTTTGCCATATCTCCCAGCTATTATTATTATTATTATTATTATTATTATTATTATTATTATTATACATATGTTTTTTGATTTTATGTCTATGTTTGCAGTTGACTATTGACATAATGGATATTTTATCAGAATAAATTGGCAATAACACAAACCTGCATCATGTTACATATTCAGATTCATAGTTAAACTAACAATAGAACTAGTTTGCTGTATGAGTTAGCTTGAAGTGTCTGGTGGCCTTGCAGGGATAGTTCACCCTAAACTGAAAATTCCTGTCATCATTTACTCACGCTTTACTTATCGCAAACCTGTTTGAGTTTCTTCTTTTGCTGAACACAAAAGAAGATATTTTGGACATCGGTAACCTTTGACTTCCATCTTATTTGTTTTTACTACTACTGTATGTAAGCTGATGATTACTGATTTCTTACATTCTTTCAGATTTATATATATATATATTTTTGGTACAATTAAGTTTGGAAAGAATTGAGGGTGAGTTTTTACTTTTGTGTGAACTATCCCTTAAAATGATGCTTTACAAATGCTATTTTTTGTCAATTAAAGCGAACTCATTTTGTTTCTGGTGTGGATTAAAGCTGTTACGTAAATTAGGTTTATTTGTAAATTATGTTTATTAATATTTTTCAACTCAGCATTATCCCATTATGTAATAATAGGCCTTGCAAATTAGTAGAATTTGTTTATTAATATGCAAGGCTGTGTATTTGGTCACGTACTGCAGGCCATCTAATAAATCCTCATTTAATGTTGAATTGGCCAGAGGAGAACTGGTCGTGACCTACTGAGCCTGTTTTTTTCTCAAGTTTTTTTTCCCCTTCGCTTTCGTCAATTGGTAAAGTTTGTTCCTCACCACTGTCTTGCTTAGTTTGGGGCAGGTGGAGCTGTGCATCGATTGATTTGCTCTTCAGTGTTTGGACTTTCAGCAGTGAAATTTACATTAAGCTGAACGTCAACTGTGAAAACTGGACTGAAGCAGTTTCAATTTACTAGAATGTTAAGCTGCTTTGACACAATTTCCTTTGTAAAAGTGCTATAGAAATAAAGAGGAATTAAATTGAATTAATGTCTCGCTTTGTTTTTTTCTATTTTCTCAGATAACACAGAGGACGTCTCGCGTGTCTCTGAAAGAGGTGATGTTTTTCAAGAGAAACCAGATACATCTCACGATTTGGATTTTTCTGCTGGCTCAAAGAGGTAAATGCTTTTCCATCTTTCACAGTAGACTGACTCTTACTGGACAATAAATAAAATTGATAGCTTGTTAATAGGATCGCTCTAATTTACTCCCATTCAAGGCATCCAACATTTTGGTGATTAATTATTTTTTTCCTTCAGTAGAACATTCAATAATGTTTTTAGCTGAAACCGTAGTGCTTTAGTCCTTTAGAAAAGTAAGTCTGCCGGCACATTAAAAGTAAAAAAACAAAACAAAAATAGAAAAATAATATATGTTGTGGTGGTGGCTCCACAAATCCAGAGCCACCACACGGTGGCTCAGTGGTTAGCACTGTCGCCTCACAGCAAGAAAATCGCTGGTTCGAGTTCCGGCTGTGCCAGTTGGTATTTCTGTGTGGAGTTTGCATGTTCTCCCGTGTTGATGTGGGTTTCCTCTGGGTGCTCCGGTTTCCCCCACAGTCCAAAGACATGCGTTATTGGTGAATTGGAGAAACTAAATTGGGCGTAGTGTATGAGTGTGTGTGAATGTGAGAGTGTATGGTTGTTTCCCAATACTGGGTTGCAGCTGAAAAGGCATCCGCTGCGTAAAACATATGCTGGAATGGTCATTCCGCTGTGTTGAGCCCTTATTAATAAGGGACTAAGCCAAAGAAATTGAATGAATGAATATTTGTGGCTAATGAAGAAAAATTATTTGACTTATTATTATTATTATTATTATTATTATTATTATTATTATTATTATTAATAATAATAATATATTATTATTATTGTTATTATTATATACTTATTATGACCTCCCTGTTGCAAAATGGTGTACATCAAACCAATATTAATTTTCAATAAAAAAAGTTTTGACACTCAAAAAAGTGACAGCATATTTTGGATCACCAAAGACCCATAGTTTTAGCTAATTACCTTCTTTGAGTGTTGTACTAAGGAACAAATTAAAAGCAAATTTGACAGTTTTGGTAGAACAATTCTGTGGACTTTATTAGGTAATGAAATAGTTTAAATGGAATTGCATAAAGCCAAAGAGACTAACATGATTGAGGCATTTCAATGTGATCGTTCAAGTTTGTTTTCTGTCAGTGGGCTGAACTTGACATTGAAGACCCCGTTTGTGGAGAGACGCTCTGAGAGGGCGGGGCTCCAGAGGAAAGTGTCCAATAGGAGGCTGCAGTCTGTGGATGCGTTTGATGAGGCCGTTCAGAGATGCTTGGAGCAGGGTCCTAACCAAGGTTTCTGACTTTAAGTCTAATATTATAAGAATTGCATTATTGGAAAAAATACATAAATAAAAATTAGTTTTTCTGCGATTTACATATTGTAATATGAATATAATTTCACCAGATGACTTGAATAGCTCTATTTGGAAATAATTCAGAATTCTGGACTGATTGGGATAATTTTGTAGGATGTTACAAGTGTAGATGATAACTAAAATAGAGTAAAGACACAAAAGAAATGGTGTTTTCTGGAGAGTCTTACATTCATTCTGCACTTAGGTTCAAAAATTAACAAACTTGAATAATAACTTGAAACCTTACAGGCTCATGCCTTAAAAATAAAGCAAACAAGCAAAGGACTACACAATGTTCTGATTTGTGGTTCCTGTACAACTCCACTCAAATTTCTTAAGAGATGAATAAACTAAAACTGAACTGACATTGCAGATTTGCACAATGTGAGAAATTCTATTCTCTGTGCATTCATTTGTTGGTGTGACAGTTCATTCCGTTTAACCTGTTTACCTTACTTTAATTTTAGTAAAAATAAAAATATTGTATAGATTTATAACAAAAATGTCAAAATATATTGATATGTAATTGTTGTTTTATTACACACCCTAATGTAGAGTTTCTATTTTCATTTCATTTTACATTCAAAAGTCTTAAATATGATTGCAGAAAATGTGCAGCAACTGTTTATCTAAACGTGGTTTCTCTCCTGTTTTATTGGTCAATATTTCAATAGCAACCTAATTGCAAGAGAGATATATATATATATATATATATATATATATACACTTTTGCAATGCCCTATTTTTGATGTTATCAGACAATGATATTTATCTTTAACCCTTACGTGCTGTTGGGGATGTTTTCATCCACTCTGGGGTGATTTTTGAGGCTTTATTTGGCCACAACTCTCTGTGGTTCAGCAAATGGCATGATTTTTGGTGACATCTTATTTTGACACATACTTTGGAAAAATGCTTTTGAATTCAGCTCTGGCTAAATTTACTACCCTTTTGTTATGTTGGAGGCTGTTTTTGCCCCATTGACTTCCATTATAATCCATGACAGCATATAATCATGCATGCTTGATTGTTGCTGGTTTTCCCTGTTGAGAAGAGGTAAATTTACAAATTTTTACTAGTTGCAGTGCAAAAAAAAGCTTAGTTTCTGGATAATTCTGGAAATTGTATGGTTATATGGAGTGTGTTTGTGTGGGCGTGTGTGAGAGAGACCTTATTGCACTTACCTTGATATGTTTGAGAAAATAAGAATTAAGCAACTCAGCTCTCAGAACATAGTAAACATAGTAAGTGTATTTCAACACACACTATAATCTGCTGTTTTACTCCACAGAACTCCATATAAAAGTCAGGAACTTTTTTGCACAGACCCATCTAGTCCCCAGGGTTAATGCTAACAACGGATGATTAGCAGTAAAAATTAAAAGGTTTACCTCTTCCGAACAGGGAAAAAACACCAACAATAAAGAATGCATGATTATTTGGTGTCATGGCTTTGCAATCAAAAAATTTGATTATAATGGAAGTCAATAGGGCAAAACAGCCACCAACATGACGAAAGGGCAGTCAATTTGAACAGCACACAAGGGTTAAAGGGTTTATTTTTTAAATGTGTATCCTTCAAAAATGGTAGAATTTTAATGGAAAGTAAATCTTAAAAAAAACTGTTTGAGATTTCTCGTTTTTTATGCGTTAATTATTGTATTTTTGTTATTGTTAGAAACTCTTTTTATTAAAGTATTATTTATTTGGTTAGTTATAATTGTTTTGTTTTTAACATGAGAAAGCCAGAGAAGCTGATATGCCAATAATCTCAAATCTCTCTCCTGTTTTTCTCCAGAACAATCTGTAATTATGGCAGGAAAAACTCTAGATGATTCTTCATGGCAGAAGTTCACACTAGGCCTCAACGATGTCACTGAGCTTTACGTCCAAATGAAAAAAGATGACACTGTTGAACTGTCTGCCAAGATTGACAATGATGAACTGAGCGAGAGGGAAAAGGATGAACAATATCATGTCAGTGAAATTTCTAATGATCGAGACTCAAAGATAGTAATTCAAGACGAAAAAGAACATGAGATGCAGTCGCCATTACTGGATGATGAAAAGGTGGTGCCTTCTTCCCAAGAATCCCCGAGAGATGATGTGTTTCTGAATACTGAATATGATATTATACTTGCTCCAACACAAGCAATGACCGAATCACTGCCCGAATCTCAGAATGCAGAGCTAGAAGGTCTATTATCGGGTGAAAATGTTGTGGTTGTGGAGGAAATTGCACATGAGGAGATTGTGGAAGATGTTGAGCACGAGAACATGGTGGAAATCGAGGCTGAGGAGGTTGAATATGTTGAAGAGAACTCTGGTGCGCTGAATTATCCAGAGCGAATAACCCGCAGAGCTCATCGTTCAGAGGGAGCAGGTGCTGTGATGGGAATTCCAGCTACAACAAGAGTCACAAAGAGTTTCGGAGCTGGATTGAGCCCCAGAGAGAAAGGTAAGGAAAAGGAGACTGAAATGGCAATGGACCTTTTTCACATTTCTGTGTTTCTCAGTAGCAGAAGTCGTCATAGTTGGGTAAACCTAGAGCGCAGTGAATGGGAGAGTACAAGAAATAATTATTTTTACAATCCTATTTGCTGAAATAATAAAAGAAAACTCCACAATGGTGTTATCAAGACTTTCAGAAAAAAGGACAATAAATATTGTGAGACTGATAACAGCAGCCAGAAGAGAAAGCAACGTCAAATTTACTGTCCTGCCCCATAGACGCTGCATTTCAAACCCCTCGCACAATCTGTAATTTGTTTTTTATAATTTGACACAAAGATAATATAATACATGCATAAATGCATACAAATGTTCATAAGTTTAAAAAAAATGTACTTTTCAATGATTTAAGATGCTGATGACCATTGAACCCATCATAACAGTCTTGTGAAAAGGGTCTATACTAAGGTTCATTCTGATTGGCTGATGCTCAAAATGTCTAAATAATAATTGATAATCATTGGGTTTGCTAATGTTTGAGGTTCATGGCATCACAAATTTGATATGTCTGATTAAATTTCATTATTGTAATCAAAGTCAAAGTCTCAAATGGAAGGTGCCATAGAATACATTGATACAATATATTTAGACTTGGGCCGGTATAAGATTCTGATGGTATGATAACCTTGGATAAAAATCACGGTGTTGTGATTACTGCTCTAAAATATGTTCTATTTACATGTCTGGGTAAAAAACAACAACTTTTCCACCCAATGAACACAATATATTTTATTTTAAGAAACATTTAAAATATTTTGGAACAGTAAACATGTCAGGCTAAATAATTCAGATAAATCCTTGGCTTCATTAGTTTCAAAAACAGATTTCTCTACAACTTGAAAACGTTCAGGTCTATAGCGTGCTTGGATGTTGGTGTATAAGAAATTTTTGTGTTTCCTGAATCGTGAGCTGACCAGTAGCTTTTGATATATGGAGGATCCGTTTCTGCTGGAGATACTGTTGCCCTAAAAAACAAAATAAAATAAAACTAAAAAAAAAAAAAAAAAAAAAAAAAAAAAAAAAAAAAAAAAAAATATATTTTTTTTTTTTTTAAAAAAAAAAAATAAAAAAAAAAAACAACAAAAAAACCCTTTCATATACCATAACCGCACTAAAACTTGAAACCAATTTTCGTCCCATGCCTAAATGTATTACATTTACAATATATAAATCTACATAAAAGGTACGTGGCTTAGAGAAGTGTAAAAATTCTCCAGAAACCAGAAATTCACAGGAATGTACCCTAATATGATATGGCTGGTTTTGAGTATATTTTTAAGGTGCGTGCGTGCGTCCCTTTTTCAAAATAAGAGTACATAAGTATAATAAGTTTAGATAAACCTTAAAAAAAATAAATGAAAACCTTTATCATTGTTGTAATCTCAATTTGAAATATTGCAGCCTATTAAACACTGCATGGGGTGTGCATATTAACGATCTTATGTGCAAGGTAACAGTCAGTGATTTGTTCAGATTTGCCTGTTTTTCACTTTGATTTTACATTCAACATAAGAATGAAGAAACGATGGTGTTTGAGGCTCACTGTATGTCATTTCCATCGTCTGAGCTCTTATTATTCAGCTATGCCTAAGTATATCCAGATTTTCATTCTATGCCACCTTATTATGGCAAAATGTTTTTGGTCCCTTTACACGTTGTGTCCCAATTTGGATACTTATGCATAGGCCTGTCACAATATGGTCTTCCATTTTAACAGGCAGGTTCATTACTAGTGTTAACTAAAATGGGTTTATATTTGAAAGTTGGTTTGTGATGCTCAATGTTATTATTGTTATTCAGATCTTCTGGATTTAATCGATGGAGATGGAGAGATTTTGGGGGACTTTCCAGATGAAGAAAGACAAGCACCTGTCAGTCCTACGTCTACTCAAATCCACCATGAAGAAGAAATCATCACATCTGAGCAGAGGTCAACACAAAATGATGCTAGTTTGAATGAAGATGATGTGCCACATATTACTGAAGAAGATGATGTCATCCAGTCAGAGGAGAAGAGGGAGGGGCTATTAGACTCAGAGCCAGCCAATCAGAACACTGAGCCTGATGATGATGATGAGGAGCTAATAGACTCTGAACCAACCAATCAAACCCTCGAGCCTGATGATGATGATGAGGAGGAGGAGGAGCTAATTGACTCTGAACCAGCCAATCAGAGCACTGAACCACCACAGGATGAGGAGACAATGGAATCTGAGTTAGCCAATCAGAGTCTTCAAACTGCAGAGGAAGAGGAGGAGAGGGTAGAATCAGAGCCAGCTAATCTGATTTCTGAAGCTGTGGTGGAGGAGGAAGAGGAGATTATTTACTCTAAACCAGCCAATCAGAGCCATGAATTTGCACAGGAAGAGGAGGAAGAAGAGGATGCTGATGAAGATGATGCTCGCAGTGCAGGTGACTTGTTTATATATTGAAATCACATTCTTTCCCACTTATAAAACCACAGTATGTAGGGGTAGCATATCAGAATTCATAGTTGGGCTGCACGATATTGGAAAATACTGATATTTTATTTTTTTGCCTATAAATTTTACATAAATACAGTAATTAAATTATGTAGCCCCTGGTCAACTAAGACTCAACATTGCATATCTTGCGATGTGACTATTGCAGATGTGCACATTGCGATATCAATGCTGAAACGATATATTGTGCAGCCCTAGAGTCTACGTGGAAATTCTCAGTTTATCTGCATTTACAATTCATGGTTATGTGTTTGAGTCAAATGTCATTTGGATTATTCTGCAAACTACTTATTACATTAAATGTAGAATTAAATAGTTTTTATTTCAAGAATAAAATCACACTTAGTGAACCTGAGAAAAAAGGTTTGTGTGTTTTGGACATTTTTAAACTGGTTTTAACTTCAGAATGAGTTAAGAAAGCATTTGTTTTGCTGATACTGAATAACCCAGAGTTTTCAATCACAGTAAATGGAAGACATTTGTTATTCTGCCAAAAAAAAGACAATATTTATATTTTAATATGTAAAAGAATTATTATCAGACCTTTTTAGAATAAATATTAACATTTTACTCAAACAAATGCCTAGTAAATCCAGCAGTTCCATAGGAATATTAAGAAAAACTACTTTTGCATTAATTGTTTAATCCTATATTCCAGAACTGTCCATGAAAACTCCAGCTTTCGTGAAACAGAAGAGAGTGTTCGCAAGTCCTACTGGTCAGACCACACCAACAGTCCTTAAAGAAGTGAATGCTGGGTAATTTACCAACAACATTCCTATTCCGAATATCAATTTTACTGTGTTTCCTATTGCAAATTTAAACCCCATTTCTTTAAGTCCTGGCCCTCGGGTGTCCAGACGAGCCCCCAGACAGAAGCGTCAGACGGGAACCGATGTTCTTCCCAAGAGTTACGTCATGAGCGTCTTCAAGCACTTCTCCAAGACCAAGGTGGCCAGTGACGTCTACCCTGTCATTAATGAGATGTAAGCACTTGGGGAAGGATTATTTACATTTATCAGCATGAAAATGTGAAGCTATTAGTGCTTTCAGAAGATTGATTGTGATTAAGCGCATCCTACAGTTGAAGTCAAAATTATTAGGTCTCCTGTGAATTTCTTTTTTGAGTATTTTGCAAATGATGTTTTACAGAGCAAGGAATTTTTCACAGTATTTCCTATAATATTTTTTCTTATGGAGAAAGTCTTATTTGCTTTATTTCAGCTAGAATAAAAGCAGTTTTTAATTTTTCAAAAACTATTTTAAGGTCAATATTATTCGCCTATATTATTAAAACTATTATGTTTATAAATGTGTTAAGGTAGGCTTTATTTATTATAATATTCTGTGCACGTGTGTACTGTGCAAAATATTGGGTATGGACTAGCCCTGGACCACAAAACCACTCATCAGGCTCAGTTTTTGGAAAGCTGAATAATTAAGTTGATGTACGATTTGTTTGTTCTATATTTAGCTAAAATACAACTATTTGAAAATCTGAGGGTTCGAAAAATCTAAATATTGAGAAAGTTGTCTGAATTAAGGTTTTAGCAATGCATATTACTGACCAGGGTTCCCACGCTTCTTGGAAGTACTTGAATTTCAGGCATATGGATTTAAGGCCTGGAAAGTACTTAAAAGCAAACACAGGTCTTTGAAAGGGCTTGAATTAAATTAGAAATAAAATTGATGTTTTTATTTCAATAACTGTACTCAATTGTCAAAAACCGAACGAAAAGAAACTGAGAAATTCTTGAATTTAAATCTTGTACAAGAACACTGACAAATAATGCACATTTGATCAATATTTCAGAAACCACACTTGAATATTGCCAGTATTAAATTCAACAAATTTTATTCAAGTTCTTTGAACGTGATTAAAGCAGTACTGAAAATTACTGACATTTTTAACGTAAATATTAGGTTTTAGTAAAATGTTAAGTACAGTAAAGACTTTCATGGCGCTAAATATGCTGTGGGTATGAATTACAAAGCTGCTAGTTTTAAAATGAATGGTGCTTAAAACGTCCTTGAAACTGATGTTCATGTACGCGTAGGGAACCCTGACTGATCCAAAATTACTTTTTTAATACGTTTATGGAAGAAACTTTACAAAATGTCTTGAGGAAAGATTATATTAACTTTTTATGGCTTTTGCCATAAAATAAAAAGTTTTTTTCATTTTTATTATTTTTTTAACTCATCCAGTGTTTTTGGCTATTGCCAATGTACTTGTACTGGATAAGTTTTTACACTTGTGTGTGTGTGTGTGTATATAAATATATGCGTGTGTGTGTGTAAATTATTTAGTACAAATGATATATAAAAATAAATATATATGTATATATTTTGTATGTATTTATACATGCATAATTACACACAGCACACACTGTGTATAATTATTCATCACAGTCTTTTAAGAGCACTAGATGTTATGTCTCCTATAATGTGTGTGTGTGTGTGTGTGTGCGCATGTGTGTGTTCTATTTCTCTCAGTCTGAAGAAGTACTTTGATCGGCTAGCAGATGATCTAGAAACGTATGCTACTCATGCCAAACGTAAAACTATTGAGGTTGAGGATTTTGAGCTCCTCATGAGAAGGTAAATGTCAATGTTGTACAGCATTTTCCAAAACTCTTAGAATCACTTGTGCTGTGTTTAGTTGTTGAAGTACTTGTTTTTCTCAGACAGGGCTTCGTGACAGACAGCATGCCTGTAAATGTGCTGATAGAGAAATATCTCCCGCTAGAGTATCGCAAACTTCTCATCCCGGTGGCCACCAGTGGAAATAAAGTCATCCCGACACAAAGAAGGTGAACATGCTGATGTGACTCGTGTTCTTGTAAATATGTGCATATGTTCAAAACAATACAAATACCTTTTGTAAATTATGATTCGTGTAATATATATCTTTTTCTTGCAACGCCATTAAGAAAACAAAAAAAACAACTTTTCTTTGTATTTTTAGCCATCAACGTATATTTTCCAAAGCAGTGTTTTTTTAATAACAGGCATTAAAAACCACACGAAGTTTAATCTGAAGTCATTGTCTTGTTTTGCATGGTTGATTCGTGAACAATATCCCACAGAAATGTATTATTATTAGTATTATTTAAAATTTTATAAGCTTTTTTCAATGTTTAGCCTTAGAGCCTGTGATGGAACAATATAAACCACATATATCATGTATTAAGATATAAGACTTTACACATAAGACTTTCAATTTTGGGTTTATAAAATCATTTGAATTGTCCTGGTCTGGAATAGAGTTTATTATGAGTTTAACTATATATATTATTTATTTATTATTTTTTATTATGCACTGCATAGGGGAGAGCAGGGATGAAAGTAAGGTGGGACAAAAGTAACAAAGCGATTTTTCTGAACACATTTGATTTCCAGGCTATAACAGCACATTCTGTATGCAACACTTGATGGTGCTGCCAAATTTCAGGACCGTGTCCCATGGTTAGCTCCAAATGTCTGTTTTTACGTTCAAAAAGTTAATTATTGTAGCGGGTCTTTTTTCCTTATTACAAGTAGTGTTTCTTTTTTCATGTGTCACACTAATGAGTTTTTCAGTTTAAAAGTGAACCAGGTTTAAATGGCAAGAGTTCCTGTGAATCAGAATAGGAAAGAGCTTTATTGCCAGGTATGTTCACACATACAAGGCATTTGCTTTCGTGACAGAAGCTTCTGCAGTGCAACAGAATTACAGGGACAGGAAAAAAAACAGATAATAAATATATTTTCAAAATAGAAGTAGTGAATGCAAATATGCAAATTGACAAGTGTATGTACAGGTATATTACTATATACAACGTTATATGTGCAGCTGTTATGTGCAAATTGGCATGTAAGTATGTTGTTAAAATAAGTGTATATGTGTCTGAAAAGTGTATAGCAAGTAGTGATGTTTGTTTCACAATTACTATCATCAAGTGTTCATAAGATGGATTGCCTGAGGGAAGAAACTGTTTCTGTGTCAGGCTGTTCTGGTGCACAGTGCTCTGTAGCGTCGACCAGAAGGTAACAGTTCAAAGAGGCAGTGTGCTGGGTGTGAGGGGTCCAGAGTGATTTTATCAGCCCTTCTGCTCGCTCTGGGTAATTACAGTTCTTGGAGAGAAGTGAGGGTTGTACCAGTGATTTGCTGAGCAGTCCGAACTATTCGACGTAGTCTTCGGAGGTCGATTTGGTAGCTGAGCTAAACCAGACAGTTATTGAAGTGCAGAGGACTGATTCTAGGACTGTGGGGACTAAAGTAACATTTATGTCCCACAGCCAATGGACAAACCTTACTTTTCACTTCCACGTTAGAGTTTTCAGTGTTTTGACTCCTATGTTTTATAAGATTAATGCATATTGCCATTCATTCATTCATTCATTTTCATTTCGGCTTAGTCCCTTTATTAATCTGGGGTCGCCACAGCGGAATGAACCGCCGCATATTGCCAATAATAATAAAAAGATATTTAAAAATTATGGAAATTTGGACATTTTGCATTGTTGGGTCACTTTTGAAACATTTGATGGAGGAGAAATGTAAAACAAAAATGCCATTTAACTTTTTTTTTTGCAAAAATAAAGGACAAAATATGTTTGCAGTGAACATTAACAAGGTCATAGTCACATATATTTAAAATAAACAAGATCAACCCAGTAAGTCTAGCAAGTATTGTTACTTTTGACCCAGCCGTGTGTTACTTTCGCCCCTACTGATGGGGTCAAAAGTAACAAAGTGCAACTTTTGTTTAAAGTGAAGTTATATTGGAGTTGTTCTACATTGATGCAAAATAACACCTGATTTTGATAGGCCACTCTTGTGAGTTAGTAGCCATAGCAAAAATATATATTTGCTAAAAACATTATCTTTTAAAATTAGGTATTTATGAAAAATGGTGGGCAGCACAGTGGCGCAGTGGGTAGCACAATCGTCTCACAGCAAGAAGGTCGCTGGTTCGAGCCTCGGCTGGGTCAGTTGGCATTTCTGTGTGGAGTTTGCATGTTCTCCCTGTGTTCGCGTGGGTTTCCTCCGGGTGCTCCGGTTTCCCCCACAAGTCCAAAGACATGCGATATAGGGGAATTGGGTTAGCTAAATTGTCCATAGTGTATGTGTGTGAATGAGTGTATGTGGATGTTTCCCAGTGATGGGTTGCAGCTGGAAGGGCATCTGCTGCGTAAAACATATGCTGGATAAGTTGATATGCTTGTTCATTCCGCTGTGGCGACCCCAGATTAATAAAGGGACTAAGCCGAAAAGAAAATGAATGAAATGAAAAGATGGTGCATCTCCATGGTTTTCAGTCACTTGTAAAGTTGCAGAAGTTTATTTTAGGGCATATTTGTGTATATAATATTTCTGCTAGTTCTTGGAGATTCTCAGTCACTCCTGAAATGTGATTCTCAAAGAATAATTTGATATGACAAAAAACTATCTAGAAATCTAGTTTTTGCATGCTGTGTCCACCTGGTGGCAGGCACACTCCACTAAAGCACTCTGACAGACATTGACGCTGTTCCTGCACGTATCTCGTTCATTACAAAACACAGTTCATGCTGATTCATAAATCCAACATGCAAAATAGACATTTTAGTATTCTTCATATCAATTATAGACTATCACTAAGCCTACACATTATATAAATTTACTAGAAGTGTTGACTTTTTTAGTTAATTTGCTTCATTTAAGCACTGACTGGGATTAAAAGCAATCAGGCACAAAAGACCATAACAGTAAGGCTGAATGAAACGCTTTCTCCATTCCGGTATACAGTAGTCAACGACGTTTGAGGTGGATACAAACCTTAAAATTACCATCGAATTTGTCAGACATGGGTGGGGCAATAATTTTATGATTTGATATTGTTATTCACAGCATATATGTATAATATTTACTTTATTCTACAATGCGGAAGTGCGCTCTTTTTTTGATTGTTTTCGAACTTCCGTTGCCGTTGATTCAGTTGCCTATTGGAGGAATGACTAAGAATAAACGGCAGAAAACGGTCAAACTAAAGCTACTCTACAAACAAGTGTGTGCATGACTATACATAAAAGGTATAATAATATAATAAGAAAATGTCAGGTTGCAACATAAAGCAGCGTAAGGGGCTGTTTTTAAAAAGTCTGGAAGTGAATGAGACCGGAAGTCTCGAGCCCAAAAAAACTCCAACGTCTGCGCCCGCTCGTACGTCAAGAATAAGGTCAATATAATGCCCTCTTATTTACAGTCTATAACAGTATTTTCTTTCTTTTATTGACCACTTTAATGTGATTCAAGCTGTATAAAAGAGTGTGGTTGATGTTAAAAGTAACTAATGCAGCATTTCTTAATCTTCCCCTCCAGCTTTTCTAATGACTGAAGCAGACGTGTGTGTGTGTGTGTGTGTGTGTGTGTGTGTGTGTGTGTGTGTTTTACAAGGCCAAGTCTGTTTTTGAGATTTGCTGCTCCAGACAGGCGATGGATTCCTGTTTCCTTCTAAAAAAACTCCTTCAGTATCTTTTGTCTTTATTTGGTGTCAGACTGGATTGAGATCCAAATCTTGCTATCCCAGATCCAGTTTCACATCGTTCTCGTTGCGGTGTCGCTATAGATTGAGCCGAATATCCAGATGTTGGGTCCCTGTGGCCCTCTGGGGCCCCAAACCTCCTCCTGTTCTTCTTCTTCTCCTACATACTCCACACTATGAGTCAGCACTGCAGCGGCTCCAGCAGACTCCATCTATCATGTTGAGTTTCATTACAATGTAGCACTTAAACCAAACATTGCTTGAAAACGAACCTCTGACAAGCCAATCTGTTCTGTGTCTCCTTCGTAAAACCACAAACGCGGGTCACAGAGCTCTGCGGCGGCCGCCAGAACGTTCACGTCATCTCCAAACGCATGAGCCACGGGGTGAGAGATGATCCTCGATGTGGCAGGATCTGCTATAGCGAACACGTGTGTGTGAAATTAGCTGACTTATTAAGATGTGATTTCGAGCTACATGAAATGAGAGCTGTCGTTGTGAAAGTGAACAACTGCATGATCAAGACTCTTCTTAAAGGGATTGTTCACCCAAAAATTAAAATTCTGTCATTAGCTACAGTTGAAGTCAGAATTATGCAACCCAGGCTCATTCTGAAAACGTATCTGTGGATACATTTCTGGAGACAGCGAAATGCATCCCGGGAGCTACTTTTTTTGTTGCAGTTTTTGTTTTCTCGAATCCACCAGAGGCCTCTGTGTTCGCTTTTTGAGATCTCAAATTTCTCTGGCGAGTGCCATTCGCACCTGCCGTTCTCGCGTGAACCCACCAGAGGCTGCTGTTGACTGACCATTTGGCTGACTGAACGTCTGACTGACCGATCGACTGACCCACCCTCCTCCTTCCCTAAACCCAACCAATCTTATTGATTGACCCGCCCACCCACTTCCCTAAACTCAACCAACAATTTTCAAAAGCAATCCAGGAAAAAAGAAAAGCCCTCGTCTGATTTTTTTACCACGTTTTCAGATTTTTACCCCATTCTCACCCCGTTATTTACTTGTTTATTTTATTTATGGATTCTGTTTTTGTCTTACCTGCTTTCTGCAACCGTTCTTCACCAGACTCGAACCCCGTCTCAAGTCCGCCGACGTACATGCCAAGCTAACTGGTCAAACTGGTAACAGCGGGAAAGTCGTCCACACGGAGGTAAGCGGTCAGCTGATAAGCGCCAAAAGGAACGGCGTCATACCGCCTCGTAGCATTCGTTTAAAAAATGAAATGCAGCCATATGTATCTCTGGCCACATAATTCGCATTCTCCAGAAATGTATTCAGAGGTACGTTTTCAGAATGAGCCTCTGTTGGAATTATGAGCCCTCTTGTATGTTTTTTTTCCCCCCAATTTCTGTGTAACGGAAAGATTTGTTCAATACATTTCTAAACATAATAGTTTTAATAACTCATTTCTAATAACTGATTTCTTTTTATCTTTGCCCTGATGACAGAACATCATATTTGACTCGATATTTTTCAAGATACTAGTATTCAGCTCAAAGTGCAGTTTAAAGGCTTAACTAGGGTAATTAGGCATTGCATGACGATAGTTTGTTCTGTGGACAGTAGAAAAAAAATATTGCTTAAAGGGGCTAATAGTATTGACCTTGTAAAGTGGTTAAAAGTGGCTTTTATTCTAGCCGAAATAAAACAATTAAGACTTTCTCCAGAAGAAGAAATATTATAGGAAATACTGTGAAAACTTCCTTGCTCTGTTAAACATTATTTGGGAAATATTTGAAAAAGATTAAAGTTAATAATTTTGGCTTCAAATGTATGTTTCCATCTGCCTATTTTATGCGCATTTTGAAATATCGTATTAAAAACGCCTATTGGAAATGTCAAGATGCATAAATTTTGAAAGCGCACAACTGAATAGGATCGACAGCTTATCCGATAAGAAATCAACTCATGAC
>CAIGQW010000399.1:940110-950869 GCA_903798125.1 Danio choprae | reverse complement strand
ACACACACACACACACACACACACACACACACACACACACACACACACACACACACATACACATCACCTCACAGCACCTCTGACACACTGTAAAATCAAAATCAACTCTGTCCCAATGCTCTTAAGAAAAACTTGCTATTCATCATACACCCGTACACTTCCACACACTGTTTAGTATCCTCTCTCTCTGTCTTTTCTGGTATGTAACACCAATTTTTATGATCCAATAATTCATAGGACAAAATTAATTCCCATATACTGATAAACTTATTTGTCTTGTTACCTATAGCTTATTTCCTTTATCAAATCTTGCTGACTATAATCGCTCACTTCTTTCCTAAATTGATTTGAATTAAAGCATCTGATTAATGCAGAAATGTCCATTTTAAATATTGTTTCAACTCGGCATTAAGTCACATGTCTGTGAAATAAGTCAATTTTTTACTGACTTTATTATGGCTTTATGTTTTCTGTTTCACAGAGTAACTATTAAATAGTTTTTAATGTCTTGATTTTCTGTTTTCATTTTAACTTTACATTTTATTAATATGGTCATATGTGTGTTTTATTTATTTTATTTATGACTATAGTCATATTTTAATTTTCACTTATTAACTCAAATGAAAAATTACTTACTAAAAAAGATCAACGCTGTACAGTACAGTATTAATATACTGTTTGTATTTTAACTAGCAAAATATTCAAATTATAGCTAAAATGGTTTAAATGTAGTTGATATACTTGAGTAATAAAAAATATTCATTCATTCATTTTCCTTCAGCTTAGTCCCTTTATTCATCTGGGGTCGCCACAGCGGAATGAACCACCAACTTATCCAGCATATGTTTTACGCAGCAGATGCCTTCCAGCTGCAACCCAGTACTGCGAAACAACCCCACACTCTCATTCACACACATACACTATGGACAATTTTGTTTACTCAATTCACCTATAGCACAAGTCTTTGGACTGTGAAGAAACCAGAGCACCCGGAGGAAACCCACACCAACACGGGGCGAACATGCAAACTCCTCACAGAAATGCTAACTGACCCAGCCGGGACTCGAACCAGTGACCTTCTTGCTGTGAGGCGACAGTGCTAACCACTGAGCCACAGTGTCGCCCCAATAAAAAAATATATTTGGTCATTATCATCATCCTCATCATCATATTATGATGATAAACTTGCTTTATACACATCTAACCAAGGTTATAGTGCATATAATCATATCATTTTCTTTACCAAATATTGAGTTGCACAATACTAAGTTTATTGAATACTGTACTATTATTATTATATATATATACTGAAAAAGTCTTGCTGCCTTCATTTTTTTTAGCTGATTCAAATGAACATTTTTAGTCATGTCAGCTTACATCAGTTCAAGTGACTAAATATATTAATTTAAACTTCATATAACTTAAAACATTTAGTTGAAACCTGATGAACCTATTAAAAATATTGTCATTGCATTTTTTTAAAGTGTAGGTTACCTAAAATAAATTATTATGCATGTATTTAAATACTTGATTGACTGATTGATTATTTGTATATTTTTTGTTTTACATGTTACCGGAACAGGATTACCTTCCCCTTTATACATTGGGATCAGTGTCAGTAGGTCATCACCCTCATGGCCTTGTGTGCTCCAGCTGTCGCAGACGTCAGGAGGTCCCCAATCCTTTCAGCCCTAAAATAGTTTGCAAACTTTAATTTTAGGAACAACTTGGAATAACCCTTGGCTCCCATTCACAGCACTGTTCCTGTGCTAGGACGGTTCACATGCAAGGTAAAAACAAAGCAAGTTTATTTATGTATTTTGTCATTCAAAGGGATTTAAATTGGTCCATCGCATAAAATAATCGGTTCTGATAAGTTGTGCAATCATTAATTTGCATTTATTTTATTTTTGTTGGGCAGACATACAGTAAGACAACACACAAATAAAGCTTTCAACTTTGATGCTGCCCATGTGAAATGAAATACTATAGTAATGTATGATAAATACTGCAGTGTTTTTGAACAGTACTATAGTAAAGTGCTTGAATTAATCTGTTGTGCTGATTCTGTAATTGCTATGGTAACAGTATATTATAGTAATATATTACAACTATAGTAATATAGCCAAATTAGCCAATACTGTGGTATACTACAACTATAGGGTATGTTATACAACAACACACAACAGTTTACTGTATTAAAAACTAAAGTATACTATTATATTTATTATAGTTTATTAGTTCACTATACTTAATACTACAGTATGTTGTAGCATTCATTAACAAAATGTTATAATACATACTATTTAATACACTTTACTCTAGTATGATTCAAAAACACTATAAATTGTTCTAGTATTTTTTGTTTAGTGTGGGTAGGGAAGTTATTGCATTATTAAGTTGTAGCCTAGTTTAACTGGAGGATTGCCCTACACGTTTTCTGCCGCCACACTCTTTAAATTAGATGAGTCAAAAAACTGAAAGAAGTCCCTAATGGGCTTAAACCTTCCAGACAAAAGAGAGAGAGAGAGAGTAAATTAAGTTCCAAACCGTAAACCTCCCGCCTACCCAAAGCTGAGCCAATCAGAATCCGCGCCTTCTCTGCGCTGCTCACCGATTGGCCGCTCGCCTCCTGACTGACAGTCCGTGTGAATGAAGTTTTTTCCCACTTTGGCTCCTCGAAGTTTCAGTGACGGGGGCATCACTGCAGCGCACTGAAGGAAAGGAAAGAAGAACAGAAGGGAAAAGAAGGGAGAGAGGTGCCCCATCCATCCATCTATCTATCTATCCATCCACCGAATTTTCCCTGCAGGACTTTATGAACGTATGGCTGCATGAGAGGCTTTGAGCTCTCGCGCTTTCTCTCTCCGGGACTGTTGGGTTACTGGTGCGGTCCTGAAATCAAGCAGTTGTCATAATAATATTTAAACCAAAACTCTTCAGCGTCAGGACGGACGCAGGTGGTCATGGATACACCTATCAGATGGAAAGTAAAGCGGAGGTTTAAGGAGGTGCGGCTGTCGGTACTCCTAGTATTCCTGATGTTTGTCACCTCACGAGTCAGCGCAGGTAAGCAGCGAATCAGCTGTTCCCAAACTGTTAGTTTGTGCCGCGGGCCGAGAGCGAATTCCTCGGTCATTCCGCTGTCCCGGGTTTGGAACGACCGGGGGAGGGAATGGGGGGCCCTAGAGTGGGATTTTTACATCCGAACTGACGTTTTCGTGACTTTTGCTTTCTTAGGGAAGAGCGAATAACGGGAAGTGCAAAGCTGCAGATGCGTGAGGAAATCGCGAGGCATCTCTATTGTGGCTTGCTGTAGCTACTCACTATATTCAGTTGCAGTAACACGCGACTATTCTTATGCAAATTGCTAAATAAAGACGCAAGGATTCCTACTTGTGCTTCAAAAAGGTTCCCATGATGGTTCTTGAGCATTATAGGGGATTATAGGGGATATAGCAGATTGTTGAAGTCACCCCTCAACAATTGTGTTATGTTCAATCCACTTACATTTGTAAGAACTAATAAGTTAACTTAATAACTACTTCATGTCCCAACACAAATCGATTGTGTGGAACGCAGCATTTTTTACAGTGTATGAATGGATTTATATTGGGATAATTTGTAATTTCTCAATTATTCTCAATTGTATGATGTATACGCCTATGGCAAAGTATGAGTGGGTTCTAATATTCGGTATTCGGTGTAGAAATCGGAATGATCTGGTTAAATACCAATAAATAAATAATAATAATAAAAAAATTGGGACACAACAGAAGCTTCTTAAGTTTCAGTTTAGAACATAGAAACATACAAATGCTTCAGCAGTGCCCATAAATCAGCACGCTTATCTGACGAAACTTCAGCAACGTTTCTTTTCTGAAGATGAGAGACTTCAAAGAACCACAGAAGGAGCTTTATCATTTTGGCACGTGTGACATCAGGACCTCTTTTTGTTTTTCAATCACTGCTGATGTGTGAACGTAAACCTGAGATATGTAGACTTTGTGTTTCAGATGCTCTTCAAGGGATCTGGCAGAAAGTAGTTTTCCTCTAGCAGGCGCGCTGGCTGCAGAACGTAATTGGAAAAATATGCAAGATGAGAAACACACCAGGAGAGAGAGAGAGGGAGAAAGAAAGAGAGAGGGCGAGCGAGACAGAGAGAGGTTTATGTTTTTCCATAGGCTCATAAAAACGGATTCTTCACTCTGGCTGTCCTTCTTAACAGTGCTTTAGTTTGCTGAAAATAACAGATCAATGTAAGGAAATGCAAGAAATGTGTTGGCTCCTGCTTGGTCTATAATGAAGAACATCAGTGGGTCAGGGTGGAGTCGCCGACGCCGCGTGTCTTCTCTAGTAGATCAGAGATGCTGAAGCATTGAATTATGTCGCAAACCACTTATCGAAAGAACTATCCAGCATACTATAGATGTTTAATAAGCATACACTTTTCAAATCATGTGCAAGTGAACTATTTGTTAAAAGGTTTGCTTAATCCACTTTCACATGCAATTTGAGTTATGACTTTCTATAGTTGCATCAGTTGTTTTGACATCTGCTTTTAGTGTCCTGTCATTATAAAACTCAGCATATCACATACACATTTGATAGTGCGGGGTTTATTCGTTTGTGAACGAGAATGTGTGGTTTGTACATTAATGATGGAGCCAAAGCAGACAGGATATGATCTCTGATTCTCATCCTCCTCGTTTCTCCAGCCTGTCCCAGGGAGTACCTCTCTCCCTCTCTCTCTCTCCTTCTCTGTCTCTCTCTCTCTCTCTCTCTCTGGAAGAGGGAGGGCGATAAAGAGCAGAAGGGGAAAGGGGGGGTTTGGAAAGTCGGCTCTGCATGTGTGATTAGCTTCGTGTCTGGTCATGGTCGCTTTTGGCTGCTGCTCATTGATGGAATTATTGAGCTGTTTAATTTGAACAAGGACATTTGGGTTCAGGAACCTTTCAAGAACATGCTTACTTATAGTATATAAATATAAAAAAAGCTTTTAATCTGATTTACACTTAAATACAGTGGCTTACACTTATATACAATGTAAAGAATTATTTGTAAAATGCCATTTTTTTCATATTGTGAAATTCTTTTTGATTTTTTTTATTTATTTCTGCTTTTGAATGGCATTAAGAGACCTTGATCTTTCCCCTAACAAATTATGAAGCTAAAAAAGTTTTTTTTAAAATGCCACTTTAAAAAAAAAAATTTTGTAGTAGTTTTTTTATATAATTAATTTCTTCCATATAATTTCTTTATACAGTATATTGTTTGCAAACTACTGAAAATTCAATAACATTTTGTCAAAGTGCATAGTTGAATTTTCAACATCAAACATCAAGCAAAGGTAAATCTCAAATAAAGCAATTCATTATCATTAATCCATAGAAAAACCTGTGAATCTGGACATACAGATATTTTTACATTGTTCCACAAACGTTTTACTCTGGAGTTCTTTTGGAGCTTTATTGGAGCCAGAAAGCAAACACTGATATAAAGAACTAATAATTAAACATGCTTAACTATGGAAAACTTGGAGGAACTGGGAATGTTATGTTGGTTATGTTCAGCTCTGAAAATTGCTCTTTGTAAACAATGTAATCATGAACATCTGGGAAAATCTTGTAAATGCATTGGTCAAATCATGCAAACTGGTGTCTACAGCCAAAAGTGTAACTCAGGGTTCTTATAAACTAAAAATAAAACCTTACACTGTTAATAATTTCCTGTAGAATCTACAGTAATTTACTGCCAGCAGTTTGCCAGTATCTTACTGTAAATCAATTAGAGCATAAATTCTGTAAATTACATTTACAGTATTATTTATCTTGCTGTATTAATGTATTTGCAGTATTGTATATCTTTACTGTAACCTCTACAGTCATTTTCACAATGCAACTTTAAAATACAGTAACTTACTGCATAACCGTCCTACAGTAAAATACAGTTCATATTGCAGTTAAATACTGTGTCATTTACAGAAATCATGTAAAACTAAATACTAGAAATACTTGCCAGTGGAAAGAAAATAAATGTGAAATATCTAACATACTTGATCTACTTTTCAAGAAAAACATTTAGTTTAAGTTAAATAAACAAATGTATTAACCATTCATTCATTCATTCATTTTCTTTTCGGCTTAGTCCCTTTATTAATCTGGGGTCGCCACAGCGGAATGAACCGCCAACTTATCCAGCATATGTTTTACGCAGCGGATGCCCTTCCAGCTGCAACCCATCACTGGGAAACATCCACACACACTCATTCACGTTCATACACTATGGACAATTTAGCTTACCCAATTCACCTATAGCGCATGTGTTTGGACTTGTGGGGGAAACCGGAGCACCCGGAGGAAACCCACGCAAACACGAGGAGAACATGCAAACTCCACACAGAAATGCCAACTGACCCAGCCGAGGCTCGAACCAGCGACCTTCTTGCTGTGAGGCGATTGTGCTACCCACTGCGCCACCGTGCTGCCCTGTATTAAACATATTTAAACATAAACAGAAATAAACACATTTCAGAACAAAAACAAGGAAAAATTACAGAAATGAAAATGTTTGAGAGATTTATAATGCTAATAGCTAAAAGCCTAATAGCTGCTTGATACTAAGACAATGTTGTGCTTGAGAACTAAGCAGTGAAAGCTTGTCAACTTAATCATGTTTGCTTGCATGAGTCAATGCTAAGTTAATTGGAGTGATTCATTGGCTTGATTGACTGTTTTATATATTAAGAACATCTGTCACAGAGTAAAATTATGCTAGAATGAGTCACACTAGAATTCACTTATCTTGTGTCCTCCACAGTTTAAAATGTTCTCTGCTCTTTTCCAAATACAGCTGCGTCCCCTATGTAGTGTGCTTTTAATTTCTCTGTTTCCAGTTTTTATAATAGATCACTCACAAAAAGAGCATTATTAATGGGATAATTCACCCCAAATATAAGATTACCTCATAATTTACTCCCCTTCATGTTTTTTTTTTAATAAACCTTTATGTGTGTTTGTCTTCTGTTGACCACAAAAGAAGATATTTTAATGAATGCTGATTGCTGGCACTCATTGACTTCCATAGTAGGACAAAAAATACTATGGAAGTCAATGGGTGTATCAGCATTCTTCAAAGTATCTTCTTTTTTAGAAGAATGAGCTAAAGTAGCATGTGCTCAAGTGAAGGGTGAGTAAATGATCACAGACCTTTCATTTTTTTGGGGTGAATTAACCCTTTAAGTCTGTCAGCAATACTCACTGCTTCCATGGCACTAATCTAACCGTGATGTCATGCAGTGGGCGGGGCTAACCAAATAAGGTAGAGAATGATATGCCGCCTCAGCAGAATTTATGATGGAACTAGCAGTGCATTGTGGGATTACAGCAATTACGTCAGAGAAGACAGAAGCTTGTAAAGGCAAAAAATGGCCGACGGGGATGTTTCCGCACTTCCTGAGCAGGGCTGTTCTGCTTTATTACTCACACCAGTGCTGTTTTATGAGGGTTTTACGAACACTTTCGGTGAACTGACCTCGCTTATTCAGCCTGTTGGGCGTGCTTCACTTTTGAGAGTTAAACCGATGCTTTTTACCAAATGGCATGTTGTAACGCTTGTTTATTGCCCACGTGTGTTGTCTCTGGTTCTGGTTACTCTTGTTGTTGTCTTCTGGAGACCCCTAAAGCCTTCACAGGAGAAACTCTGAAGCCAAACTTTCACACCCTTGGAGCCTTTCGAAATTGTTTTGTGGGTAATGAGAACAAGCTGTCCGTTTCAGCTGTCCCGACTCTTCATTCAGCGTTTGATTCAGTGGGAAGAGGAATATTAACATCGTGCAGAAATCAGATTTGTGTTTCCTTTGGCTCCATGGGTCCCATTAACAGAACAAGCAGTGTCTCCCTACTACAGCTATTAAAAGTGTACCAGTCCACTTCCAGCAGGATGAGGATGAAGGGTTTCCTTACTAATCGAACTCCTTCACTGTCCTGAATTATATTCAAGATTAAGAGTTGTGCGTTTTAAATCAACGCATTGTTGCTCGGCTCGTTTGCTTGCTACTTGAGTCTGATTTCCTATGTAGGAAAATTTCTTTATTTTCTACATATTGTCTTGTTGTAAACATTAACATTAAGAGTAAACGTCCTAAATTATGGTATGCACTAAATGTCATAGTGCGCATATGTTCGTGTGTCTTACATAGTATACACCTTACAAGATTATCGCATCTCAAATCTCAGATAATATGCTAAAACAGGATAGTATTCAATTAAGCATCTGATTCACATGCTGTTATGTAGCGCAAAACATCAAGATTAGTGCATCTCAAATCAGTATGTTAAAAAAACAGTATGTCAAAATTGACTGGGATTTAAAGGGGACCTATTATTCTCATTTTTACGAGACATAAAACAAGTCTCTGATGTCCCTAGAGTGTGTATGTGAAGTTTCAGCTCAAAATACCACACATATATTTTTTCTAACTCTCTGAAAATGCTGTTTTGGTGACTGCCGCTTTTAATTCAAATGAGATTGTGCTCTTTTTATAAGAGGGTGGAGCTACAAATGTCTATGCTTTAGCATAGCAGCAGATTCAAAACTCTAATGGCGTACGGCTGCTTCTCACTCAGGGCTGTTTATGCTAACATAGGCTCATTCTGAAAACGTAGCCCTATATACATTTCTGAAGATCGCGACTTATGTAGCCAGAAGTACGGATGGCTGCTTTTCGTCTTTAAAACGAACAGGGTGAGAATGTGGTAAAATCTGAAAATGTGGTAAAAATCAGGCGAGGGCTTTTCTTTTTCTGCTTTTTAAAACGGTCAGTTGTGTTTAGGGAAGTGAGTGGGCGGGTCAATCAGTGCTTTTGAAAACACTATTAGTTGGGTTTAGGGAAGGAGGAGGGTGGGTGAGTTGATCGGTTAGTCAGTCAGTCAGTCGACAGCGGCCTCTGGTGGATTTACGCGAGAACAGCAATCGTGAATGGCACTCGCGAGAGAATTTTGAGATCTCAAAAAGTGTACACAGCGGCTTCTGACCGATTCGCGAAAACAAAAACTGCAAAAAAAACGTAGATCCTAGGACGTATTTGGCGCTCTCCAGAAAAGTATATAGTGGTACGTTTTCATAATGAGTCTGTGTTGGTTTATGCTAATGAGAGAGAGATTGTCACTAATGGCCATCCTATGATGACATGTACAAAGGGAGAATGTCAATCAAAGTGTTTCTGCAGACTGTTTTTAAGAAGTGTAATTATAAAAAAAATAAAATACATTTTTACCATTGGATGCTGGCTATATTCACACACTGCTGCCACGTAAACTGTGTTTAAACTCATTATAAAAGTGATTTTTGCATAATATTAGCATATTCTTTAAAATACGAAAGCATGCTTTTTCTCAAATACTTTTTATTTGATATAATGTGCAATATTTAGATTAGCAGATCTCAAATCACCCAGTCTATACGAACACGGGTATTTTCAAAACCGCACTTTTTTTCTAAACGGTTTCACTGTTTGTCCACACGAAAATGGTGTATCGAGTGATGAAACCGAAGCTTTCTGAAAACTTTGGCCAGGGTGAAGATTTTCCAAAACTCCGGGTACAGTGTTGTCGTGTGGACACTGCAATCCGAGTTTTCGCCTCTTGACGTCAGTGTGCGAGCTGTTTTCTCATTTCTGATTGGCATGTGGAAGATGCATTTGATGCAAAATTTGCACATTTGCATCAAACGCATCACATATTCTGCATCATTCACACATCATTCACACATCATTCACGGATGATAATCTGCCTCTGTTCTCATGTTTGCATTGACTTGTATGCAGTTCACTCACGAAATATACTTAAATTCCCTGTTTGGTGTGAACTCAGCATAAAAGTGTCATCATCACCACCTGTTGGTTCGGCATGCATCACAGTGCGTTTTTGTGTTTTCATGTGGATGGAGATTTATATTTTTATTTTTTATTACATCGGGGAAAACTCAGTTTATAAAAATACCTGCGTACATGTGGACATGGCCTAAGTATGTATATGTTTTACATGCTATAGTAAAAGATGCAATGGTAAGATGCAGCTTATGTCACAGTATATTAAAAACTGCAAGTGCCTGGATGTTTTAGTATGCAAGGTACAGTAAGATTCATATATCTCAAATCATATTATGTTAAAATTGTGTCACTGGAATGGTTAGTATGCGTAGTTTTCTATTTTCTACTGTTAATCTTTTAAGTATGCGTCAGTCTCATACTCTCTATATTATATTTAGCATATTAGAAAGCGTATGCAAAGTAAAGCATAAACTTTGTTAATCAAAATATGCTAAAAAAATGGAACTGGATGATGCAATCTGTTTACTTGTACAACTACAGCTTTAAATACATACTTTGTACGTATAAAGTACATACTTGCAAAGGAAATGTTAGTGCTTTTGCGTATTAAGCAAGGCTGACATGCAAAGTCCTTGAAATATGGATTTTATATCAGTCAAATCTTGTCCAGCTGTGGTCAATTATTCCAAACAGGCATACGTATGCATACTTGCAATCCCATCTGGATTCCTTTAACATACTATTTTCATAAATACCTGAAATACACTATTACTTATCTTATATACTGATTGATAATAAGTGACAATTTTAATACTTTAAAATTAAAATATAGTATGCTATCTGGGAATTTTTGGCAGTTTTTGTAAGATGGATAAAATGAACACACATATACACACACACACAAACATATATATATATATATATATA
>CAIGQW010000399.1:805033-818037 GCA_903798125.1 Danio choprae | reverse complement strand
GATGGATGGATGGATGGATGGATGGATGGATGGATGGATGGATGGATGGATGGATGGATGGATGGATGGATTGATGGATGGATGGATGGATGGATGGATGGATTGATTGAACATTGCACATCCTGTAATGTGACTTTTACAGATTGCGATATCAATGTTGCGATATCAATGTTGAAACGATATTTTGCGCAGCCCTATCACATACACAATTTTCACACTTATGATATTTCACTTCTTGCAGGGTTTCCAAGGAAAAACTGGACCTCCCGGACCTCCAGGTGTAGTCGGACCTCAGGTAAGTCGAACACAGAATCCTAACGTCATTATTAGCTTGTTTCCCTCAACCTATTTTTATGCACATTTTGGAATATCGCATAAAAAAATGTTTGATGAAAACGCCAAGACACGCATAGATTTATAAACTGCGCATAAATAATGTACGCTCACAGCTGAGTAGGGTGAAATGTAAGAAAATATGTGCATTAACCACAATAGATACTCTTGCTGAACAAATTCCAGTATGAACGTTAAAAAAATCATGTGATTTTGTTTTAAGAGGTCATGTGATGATAAAAATGTGTGCGAAGGGATGACATTAATGGACAAACCAGTGGAGCGAGCACATTGTAAAACATCTGAAATGTTGTTTTGGTCATTCTAAAATCACTCAGCCAAAGTCTGTCATCACAGTAGTTCAGTATTATTATTATTATTATTATTATATTATTATTACCTCCAGAACTGTCTTGTGCATTGCGTTTTGTCTTCTGAGGCGCAAGTAATTTATTATAGAAGAAAAAGACTCACGCAGCTTCTCCTACCACTTTTTTTTTTGGATATTTAGTTTATCAGGAAGTGACGATTTTTTCTGTTTTTTGACTTATTAGATGGAAATGCTGCTTTATCCGCAAATATTTTATGCACTATTTCAATTTAGCACATACATTTAGTTCCAATCTTTGGGTGGAAACATAGCTACCATCACAGCCTCTAGACTGGTTCTCTACTGAAGCTAAGCGGGGTTAGGCCAGGTCACTACCTGAATGGGAGACTTTTTTGAAAACCAAGTTGTTGTGGAAAGCATCCTATAATACTGCATGTGCTGTTGCTCTGTGTCTGCCGTTGCATCATTCAGATGGATGTTTTCACTGGTGGAGGAAAGATGCTCTAACATGAGTGTAAAGTGCTCTGGGTGTATAGCTGTACATAGCAAGATGATGTATATATGATTTATTCATTCAACCAGGATGCGTTTGCATTTTCAGAATGATTTTAGAATTTTGGAATAGTGACACTGATATGATTCCAATATAATGTGTTTCAATAATTTGACATAGAGAGAAAATAAAAAAAGGAAATATGCATGAGGAACATGCAGCCTAATTTATGACCATTATACATTTCTTTCCTTCTTTTTAAATTTTAGGATGAAATTTGACTGAAATATATGAAAGATGAGAGTGGTGTTACTATTAAAGGGATAGCTCACCCCAAAATAAAAATGCCGTCATCATTTTCTCACCCATCTTCTCACTTCTCCAAGAGTTTCTTTCTTTCTTTTGAACAGAAAAGAAGATGTTTTGAAGAAAGCTGGAAAACTGTAACCATTGACTTCAGTAGTAGGAAAAACAAATACTATGCAAGTCATTGGTTACAGGTTTTCAGCTTTCTTCAAAACATCTTCTTTTCTGTTCAAAAGAAACTCAAGACAGGTTTAAAAACACTTGAGTGAGAGTAAATCGTTTTTGGGTGAACTATCCCTTTAACCAAAACTAAGACTCAAGCTGGCAACAGTTTACAGGAATGTTTTATTTTGTTAAACTTCAGAAAAAATTGAGTAAACTAACAACAAGTACTTGTTAAGCAGTTATTTATCTCAGCATCAAACATTATTCATAGATCAAAAGTTCACATTTGGTAAGTAGTTAATGCACTGTGAACTAGCATGAACATTCATATGAACTAATATTAACAAAGCTTAAGTAATTCTGTAAATATATTGTTCAGGGTTTGTTAATGCTTCTTAATGTGTTAACTGATGTCAACAATATGACCCTGGATCAGTCTTAAATTGCACTGGTATGTTTGGAGAAATAGCCAAAAATGTAGTTCATAAGTCAAACTTATTGATATTTCTTCTATGCCATAAATCATTTGAATATTTAGCAAAGATCGTGTTCAATGAAGATTTGTTTTAAATGTCCTACAGTAAATATATCAAAACATACATTTTTATTTGTAATACGCAATGCTAAAAACTTAATTTGGACAACATTAAAGGTGATTTTCTTAATGTAATTATTTTTTTCAAACAGCTGTATATCGGCCAAATATTTCCCTATCCTAACAAACCATACGTCAATGGAAAGCTTATTTATTTATGACTGGATTTGTGATCCAGAGTCACAAATGTTAAACTAATGTTATGCAAATGTAAACATAAACTAAAAGGTAAGCATAGCTAGCTCTCTGCAACTCTCACATGGTCGCCCGCTGAAGCTAAGCGGGGCTGCGCCACATGGGAAAGCTGGGTTGCTGCCGGAAGTAGTGTTAGTGAGACCAGCAGGGGGCGCTCAACTTGCAGTCTGTGTGGGCCCTAACACCCCAGTATATTGATGGGGACTCTATACTGCTCAGTGAGCGCCGTCTTTCGGATGAGACATTAAACCGAGGCCCTGACTCTCTGTAGTCATTAAAAATCCCAGGATGTTCTTCGAAAAAGAGTAGGGGTTTAACCCCAGCATCCTGGCCAAATTTGCCCACTGGCCTCTGTCCATCATGGCCTCCTAACCATCCCCATATCATAATTGGCTTCATCTCCTCTCCACCAATCAGCTGGTGTGTGGTGTGCGGTCTGGTGCAATATGGCTGCCGTCGTGTCATCCAGGTGGATGTTGCACACTGGTGGTGGATGAGGAGATTCCCCCCAAAAAATGTGTATAGCTCTTTGAGTGTCCAGAAAAGCGATATGTAAATGTAAGGAATAAAAAATAAATGTAAACCAACTAAAGAAAATCCTACATCTTAACATTAAACATAAATTTAAACCAATAAAATAGTTTTTGTCATTGAAATAAAACGTAAATACAACAACAATGACATACTGTATGTTTAAGTTAACATAAGAACATTAAAACAAACTGAACAACAACACTAAAGCTAATATTACTACTTTAAGGAATTCTAAAAAAAAATGAAAATTATTCAAATAAATCTGATACAATAGTACCACCCAGAACTCCCTAACAACCAACTAGTGATGCCATGGATAGTGACAGAGAGTTTTGAACGAGCAGGAACCTTCAGGAAATGTAAAAAAACAAAAAAAAACCTGCTTTCCAGTGCTGTGGTAATCTGATCTGTTTTTAAGCCTTTTTAAGATGCTCTCAGACTCCGTTCTATTGTATCTTGAATGCTCAGGAGGCATTAGCTGCACTCCACTCTACAATCGGCAGAGGAATAAAACATTATAAAGCATTTCTATTAGAAAGCCGCACTTCTGTTTCTCCAGCATCACTTTACCACAGGCAGAGACCAGAGACACGTGATGCATATTCATGAGTCTGTCACCAGCCATCACTCGCTCATTAGATTATCCTAAAGGTGTCCTGAGGTTGTCACTGGGGAATCATAATGCCTCCATTTGGTTACATATGGGTTGTTTGTTGGTCTGTCTGTGCTTTGTCTCTTGACATGCTTTTGTTTATGCGGTTAGATGCTGGCGCTGGCTTGAGTAATGAATAATTCATAAGCAATCATGATATTCTACTTTTTATGCAAATGTTGAGGTGGGCACAGGTTTAAACTACGCCACACACGCACATATGGATATTCCAATTCTCATGCTCTGCCATGCAAATGCATGCGTGTAATCTGATTCGCCTGCTCGCTTTATTTATGCTGCATCATTTGCATATGCGCTAATATTTTTAAAACACCTGTAGCATCATTTATTTTATGGCCTTCCTTAATTATGCTGTAACTAAGTCTAAGAGTTTAACAGTTAATTGTTTTCTGAATGCGCAGATTAACGACGGACCTTAAAATATGTTTTTTTTAAAATAACAAATAGTTTGTTCTGCCTGGGATTTATTGTTTGAATTCATCATATGTTTGAATTATTCATACATGCAAACTAGGTAAAACAAATAAATTGACTTAATGAATCATTTGTTTTTGGAGTAAATTTGCAGTGCTTTTATTTAAATTAACCGTAATATTTTAAAGTAACGAATTACATAAATAAAGCATCAGTGAATTGCTTCATGCTGAATATCCAAGAATTGCTTTTCAATCATGCTGAATCTATTCAAGAATCGATCTTTTTAATTACTTACTACCTTTTAAATTGAATTAAATTAAACTAAATCAAATTAATTCAATTGCATGATTAAATAAATATATATATATATATATATATATATATATATATATATATATATATATTGTTTTGAATCAATCAACTTGACTGTAAATTGATTTGAAACGATTCACGAAAGAATCGTCAACTGAAATGATTCAGTTCAACTTGAAAATGATCTACTCCACAAACTCACCCATAATCAATCTCACTTTCCATTTAGGGACCAACAGGTGAGACGGGACCAATGGGAGAACGAGGTCACCCTGGACCCCCAGGACCACCCGGTGAACAGGGTCTGCCTGGAGCTGCAGGGAAAGAGGGAGCAAAGGTGTGAACCAAATGATACTCGATCCCCTTCAACACAATAAGCTCAAAAATACACCTCTATATATACATTAGTCAATCTGGTTTATGTTGTTTGTTTTTTTCTTTCCGTGTATAGGGAGATCCAGGTCCAGCAGGGCCTTCAGGTAAAGACGGACCTCCAGGACTTAGAGGTTTTCCAGGAGAGAGAGGTTTACCAGGCCCTGTAGTGAGTATCACCAACAAAACTACTATAACTAACAAAGTCCAAATGACATCTAAAAATGATGATGTTTGTTTTGCTAGCGCACATTGTCAGTCTTAAGGTTATTGCACACTGAATCCGAAACGTAAAAAAAAATTCATTCGACTTCACGTTGTGTTAATCATATTGACACACTGCTTACGAAACTTTCGTCCATTATAAAAAACTTCCAATCGGGTTAATTTTAGCATCTAAAAAGGCATTTTGAGAGATGTTTTGACAATTCAGGGGTGGCGTACAAGTGAAAGGTGTGTGTACATGTGTAACTGCCAGTCTCTGTTCAGGATCAATTGGCTCACAGAAATTGGTGGTCTTCTATTTAATATGTGGTTCCAGTATCGCTAGCAAAGAAGCAAACTGAGCCACGCACATCCTGAAGTAAACTTTGAAACGGTCTGGGATAATCCCGCAGCTCTTAGATAAGGAGGTGGATCTCTCCTTCCTGGCTTCCTCTCCAGAATCTAAGGATGAGATGGACCCAATATTTCCACTTTCCTCTGAAGACGTCAATTTGGCAGATTGGACACAATATACTTAGCCACGCCCCTTCAACCATTAGTTTTGCTCAATATTCCGTTTCTGTTGGAAATATGTCATCGAAATAGGACATATTTCTCTGACGAGATTTAAATTGAAAGAGCTAATTAATTTGATCGATGGAGTTTGATAATGTTGATCGTACACTATCGTACGATTGTAAACAGTTATATAGGACAGAGAAAACAGAGAAAAGATGAGCTAAAAAATGGGCTAACAATACTTACAACTGGGCTGTTGAAATATGTTAGCTGCGGTGCTAACACACATGCTCACGGTTGTAGTATTTAATATTTTTAGACCTGGTAATTAATTTGATCTACAGTTTGATAGTCTTAATATAAGATTGTAAATAGTTATATAGGACAGAGTAAAGATGAGCTAAAAAATGGGCTAACAATACTTACAACCGGGCTGTTGAAATATGTTAGCTGCGATGCTAACACACATGCTCACGGTTGTAGTATTTAATATTTATGCAGCTAGTATTTAATTTGATCGACAGAGTTTGATAGTCTTGATATAAGAATGTAAACAGTTATATAGGACAGAGAAAACAGGCCAAAGATGAGCTACAAAATGGGCTAACAATACTTATAACCGGGCTGTTGAAATATGTTAGCTGCGTTGCTAACACGTGTGCTCACAAAAGACTTTAAACTTAAGGTGCGTCCCAAATCGTGCACTTTGAGTACTATTCTATGCCATTTTGTAGTATAAATAGTATAAGTGTGCTATGAATGTGTATGAATGTAGTGCACTTATTCAACCAGTAAAAATGTGTAGAATTTTGAACACTTCACGCACATAACATTCGCAGTTTTGCTTTCGTAGCAGAAGGGTCGGAGCTATTTGGCACTGAGGTTGGATTGTTTATTTCACATTGTGAATTCTCTAACATATTATGCCGCCTCCTGATGGTCAATGTGGTTGTACTCATGATAGGTGTCAATTTGGTAGTTTGGTGGTTTATTCCTCTAATTTGTAAACCGTTAAATTTTGTCTGGAAAAAAAACCCCGTTAGTGTTGATGTGAGTGTAGTGTTGGGGCGACACTAAACTAATGCACTACATGGTTAAGTGTAGTGTGCAACTGTAGTATTAATTGCCCTTTATATGTTTTTTTAAGTATGTTTTGCACATTTTGAGCTCTTCTAATTTGTTGTTGTGTATAAATCCCAGTGTCACCTCTAATCATCAAACGTATCGTGTTGTGTATTATGTACGTTCAGCAGCTTTTTGTGTCTGTTTGCAGGGATCAGCAGGTTTGAAAGGGAATGAAGGACCCCCGGGGCCTCCAGGACCTGCTGTAAGTCGACACGTTCCCTCCTTTTTTTGACCAATTCTTCTCCAAAGGCTTTGTTATTTGCTTGTTTATCTTGTTTTCTCTTTCTCTTTCATCCTTTTGCTCCACACACTGGCTTTTCAGTGAGTATAGCCGTTGAGTGCGTATGAACTAGATGATTTTTAATCGACAGCACCAGTCAGACATTTCAACTCGCTTGACTAGACTTGGTTATTAAATAGTAAGAATGTTTGAAATGAGTTTTGTGTGCTTTTTATTTTATTTTATTAGAATGGATGAAACACATGCATCAACAGGTGTCCATAAACATAATACAATTTATTTCCATAAATGAGCAATGTCACACTCATAGCAGTGCGATGTGGCTGTATATCGGCACTGGTGGGAGGCATGCCCTGGCTCGAGGCCGCAGACCAAGTGCCTTAGTGTCCCACCAGTGACGATATACAGCCATATTGCACTGCTTCGAGAGTGATATTGCGTTTATACAACAGTTCGATGGCATAATCGTGTATATAAAAAAGAAAGCCAAAAAGTCTCAAAAAATCCTTTTTTTACGAGGAACTACTTTCTTCCGCCATTCATTCACATCTGCAGCTGATGGTCAGAATAGCAGAAACCATTGCTACTTCACAAACGTCACTTTAGAGCTAGTATTTGAATGATTCTCTAGCGTAATGTCTAAAGTGATGACAAAACAGGTGATTTTGCTCACATTTTAAGATTATAAGTGTTAACGGCATGAAATGCCATCAGTCTACAGAGATTTCCCAGTATTTCTCTGTTGCAAGATTTTCACAATAATTAACCCCGAAAAAGCCAACGCAAAGCAAACACTACCAGATTACTATGGTATGAATACAGCACAACAAAATACAGAAGAGAGAGATCGACTGAATGTCACTTACCTGATCTGTAATGATTTGTTCAGCTGTAGTTTGACACTTACGCTGAGAAAATGCAGTTTTTCTCCCCTAAGGACTTATTATGCTGTCTCTGACGCCATCTTGTGGCAGAACGTCAATCGCCTTTGCTCTGCTCAGTATGACATGCTGCAGACGCGCTGAATCTCCGAAATGATAAATATTTAAAATAGGCACTGTCCTCATAAATAAACTGCATAGTTGCAATCTAAACAAATGCATTCTCGCCTAAAAAAGCCTCAAAAGTACATTATGTTGCCCAACAGCTGCAATATTTGTCAAACTGTTGTGAGTTTATTGATCTGCTGTCACTCTATGTGGGCGGAGTAATACACAAGGGTGAAGAGGCTGTACAAGTTCTGAGATTGCAGAATATCGCACGGCTATCAGCCAATCAGACACTTTTGTATGACTATAAATAAATATTAGGAAGATAATATATGAAGGTGCATTGTAGGCAGATGTTAAATATTTATTTCAATTGTTTAATATAATGAACAAATGCACAATTATTATCATTTACTATTAAAATAAAATGTGCAAAATAGTAATAAAGTAAAAACTCAAATATTATTTTTCAAATGTTTGACTTGTGGAGATTTATTACTAATAGATGATGAAACTGATTTTCTGCTCACCTTTTATCTCTTTCTTCATCTTGACCTCATTTTTTTAAATATAAAATTTTTTTCATCTTACATAATGTCGCAATATGCATAATTATATAATCAATAATTCAAAAGACAGCATTTATTTCTGCATTCAAAAATCAAAGCTCATTATTTTTCGTGTGTGCATGTCAGCTGTCGACGCCTCCATGATCAGTTTTTTTCCAAGAACAAATACATAATTAATGGAAACAGCTCATCGGCAGCAAATGATTATCGCTTATGAAATTTCATATATTTCTAGGGTTCTCCTGGTGAACGTGGTCCTGCAGGCCCAGCTGGTCCTACCGGCATCCCGGGTCGACCTGGACCTCAAGGACCCCCAGGACCCGCTGGAGAGAAAGGTGGACCGGTGAGTACACCTTAAGTTATTGTTTAAACGAATCATGAAAATAAATCATGGAACATCTGCTTTGTTGAAGTTTTAAAATCCATATTCAAATGTCTTGAATCAAAGAATCATGTACTCATTAAATTTGCTCATAATACGACTTATTCAGTGACCAACAGGTGAGTAAGAAACGATTAAGTTAATCACATTAGACTTATTATTTGATTTAATGAGTCACTTATTTTGCCGTTGATTGGTTAAGAGTTATAATTTAAATGAAATGAATTATATATTTCAATGAAACAATATACATAAATAAATCGTATGTACTTATACAAACTCTGTGAATTGCTTTGTTGAAGTGAATTAATTCATTTTGAATTTCCAAGCATTGGTTTTGAAGTGAATCAATTTTGACAAATCGTTAGTTGATTCAATTGACTTACTATCAACCCATTTTCTCACCTAACACATTTCCTTAATCATTTATTATGTAATTAATTCATTACCATAATGAAATGAATTAATTTAGAATTTTCAAATCAATTTGAAATTGATTGCGTCGATTGCGACTGAACTGATTCACTAAAGAATCATCAGTTCAATTGATTCATCGCATTCAAATAGTTTCAAATCATGACAAATATTTAAACATTTGATATAATTGACATATTTGTCATATTGACATATTTCTCTCATATTAAGGCAAGAAATAACCTGAAGGCTGAAAATGATTGATTGCAACCTTTTGTCTCTCGTATCAGGGAGAGAAAGGACCTCAAGGCCCAGCCGGTAGAGATGGTATTCAGGGACCTGTAGGACTTCCAGGCCCAGCCGGACCTATTGGACCCCCGGGAGAGGATGGTGATAAGGTACATAAGAAAATAAAGTGGCAGAAAGGAGATCTGCGTACAAAAATGAATGCAAGACAGAGAAACGTGGGCATGTAATTGATAATCACAAATTAATCTGGTGGGTTTGCGAAAGTGCAGAGAATAAAGGTCACATCACACACACACGCATGCACGCACACACACACACACACACACACACACACACACTAGTGACTTGCCAGATCAATGTTTTCTTCAGAGGAATGATTAGACGTTTAGATGTTTGCTCTGCACACGATCAATTAATCCAAGTCAAAAGAGTTTTGGATTAGATAGCAGTGTTTTCAATTCTAGTACAGTCATGATTAATCACAGAATTGATCCAAAGTTAGCACAATGATGCATTTAGTTTCCTTTAAAGTAGTAAATGACAGTAGATTGTGTATCTTAGGTATTTTCTGTGTTTATTAAAGTATTAAGTTATGAACATGTCACTTTTAAATGAAAAATATACACTACTGCTTTGCATTTTTAATGTTTTTGAAAAAAAGCTGTGCATATATTCAATTAACAATACAATAAAAAACGTAAAAATTAATACGTTATTATTTTTATCACTCTCCAGAGTCACATGATCCTCCAGAAATCATTCTGATAGATTTTAGCAATAAAGAAACATATTTTCCTAAAGGTTTTCTAGAAATATACAGATTTTGTTGAAAGCTGTGGCAAAACCGTGATGTATTACCAACCAAAAGTGTCATTAAGAAAAGTCATCAAGAACACATTGAATTTGTAATAAATTTCACCTGATTTCCAATTATTAATCTTTTATTAAATTTCCATTTGATGAAAGAATCCTAAAACTGTGAAGTGTCTCACTGCTTCCACAAAAATACTAATTAATAATGATTATAATTAATGATTGAGCACCAACAACAATTGATCATAACAGAGCTACAAATCAGCCGATCTGAATGAATGATTTCTGAAGGGCAACATGCCGCTGACAAAACAACAAATCAGTGTTAAATCTCAGGAATTCAAATAAACTGACAATGAAAAAAGGAAATAATATTACACATTATTATTATTTATTGTATTAATAAAAGCTTGGTGAGCAAAAATAAAACTTTTAAATCCCAAACTTTTGAACAGCAACATATGTAACACTGCAGTATTCATAATATTACAAGAGTCAAATATGCAGTTAGGCTTATTGTCCAAGATTTGATTTACCACATGGGAGAACGTGTGAAGGAAATGACATCACCGTGACACTCCACACACACACACACTTAAACCTACACATACAGATTTGGAGTGTGTGTGACACCGACATGTGTTAGCATTGGCAGGTTTAAGGTGCGAATGATATCTGAAGGATATGTGTGTCAGTTCCGCCATGCATGACAGGTGCAAAGTCTTCTGGGTAAAACAGCCCTGGAGTGAAGAAATGTTCGCTTCTTAATGTTTTTGGGGGGTTTTGTGGATGTTTGTTTTCAACTTACGGTATAGTGATAGTGTGATTATAATATTTATTTATCCATGTAAATACAATAAGAAAACAAATTCACTACAGTTCAAAAAGTTCTACCAATTCCCTTTTGTAAACATTAGTTTTATGCAACCAGGATGTATTAAATTAATCAAATGTGTTCGTTTTATAGTCATATAAAATAATAAATGTTTCTAGAGCAGCAAATCATGTTATTATAATGATTTGTAAGGAATCACGTGACACTAAAGACTGAAGTAATGATGCTGTAAATGTAGCTTTGCATCACAGGAGTATATTACACTTATAGATATATTCACGTATAAAATTATGATTTTATCATAATTATTATTATAGTTATTTTTACAGTTATTTTGAATTAAAATAATATATCAGAATTGGACTGTATTAGCTTCTCAATAAATACTGCCTCAGTGAGCATAGCATATTTATTTAGAAAACAATGGTGTGGAAAACCCCATGTTGTGTCTGTATTATTGTCTCATGTGACTAGTTTGCATATATTAGCATATGTAAATGCTGTGTTATTGTGACAGGGCGAGATTGGAGAGCCTGGACAGAAGGGAAGCAAAGGTGACAAGGGTGAACAGGTGAGTCGCTCTCAATTTACTCTTCACATTTACATCACGATCCAATCCCAAAGCATGGTTTACTCAACGACTCTGTTTGGTTCATGTTATTCTCCCATGCCGATCGTTTGTTTTGCTATTGCACTGAAAATAGATGGCGCCTTTATGAAAATCAGTGCGTTTTTTTTACATTGTTTTCCATTTCCGACATTTTCAGGGTCCTCCAGGGCCAACTGGACCCCAAGGACCCGCCGGTCAGCCAGGTCCTTCTGTAAGTGCTCTCAAATCAGTAATTTCTCATACTGTATGGTTTGCTGTTGTGTAAGCGGTTTTTAGTGATGTCATGTCCTGTCTGCAGGGTGCTGATGGAGAGCCCGGTCCCAGAGGTCAGCAGGGTCTGTTTGGACAGAAAGGAGATGAAGGTTCGCGAGGTTTTCCAGGACCACCTGGACCCGTCGGCCTTCAGGTTAGATGGCGCAGTTTTAAGTCAACTGGAGATCGCACTCCCTTCCCTTCCTCTTCAACAACATTCACGTTTACTTTTTACATTCATTCATGTAGCACGTTTTTATCCAAAGCAACATACAGTAGAAGTGAGGATAAGAGAAGCACTTCAGATAGTAGCAGTATATAAACGCTATTCTGTTCTCTGATTGGGGTTTACTCGTGTGAGGGCGGAGTCAACCTGTCACTCACATGAAATTCACCAATAGGAAACTACAACAATCCAATCAATTCCTCATAAACAAAAGCAAGCCCCGCCCCAAACATATTCTCATGAAAGAAGTGGTTTCTCTGGGATATGCTTCATTTTATTAAAAATAAAAAGACTCTTTAAATACACTTCACTGGTCGTTTAGGGCTGAACTGTTCTTAAAGCGATAGTTCCCCCCCCCCAAAAAAATTACCTCATTATTTACTCTCTCTCATGTGGTAAATAACCTCAAACACGAAGATATTTTGAAGAATGCTTGTTGCTGGCACCCTTTCACTTCCATAGTAGGGAAAACAAATTAAATGGAAGTCAATGGGTGCCAGCAAACAGCATTCTTAAAAATATCTTCATATGTGTTCAGCAGAAGAGAGAAACTCAAACAGGTTTTGAACAGCCTTTTGAGGGGGAGTAAATGAGGACTGAATGTTTTACTCTTTCCATCCTACAATAGATAGAACAGTAGTAGATAGATAGAACTGTTGAAGAACTACTGAAGAATTGTAGACACAATGTAGTTTTTTTTCTTTCATAAATGAAAATCTTTCAAACACAGCTGAGGAAGAGCATTTGTTTCTCAACAGTAACACCGCTGCAGGGTTTTGTTCATGAATGATTTTTTTCAAATGAATTTTCATTTTAGTAATAATAATAATAAAAAAATATATATATTAAA
>CAIGQW010000399.1:790012-802589 GCA_903798125.1 Danio choprae | reverse complement strand
ACACACACACACACACACTCTCCCTCTTACAGAGAAAGACACATCTTATACACTACACACAAAGAGACAAACACACACTCTTAGAGAAAGAGACATCTTATACACTACACACAAATACACACACACACACTTACAGAGAAAGAGAGACACCTTATACACTACACACAAAGAAAGAGACACACACACACACACACACACACACACACACACACACACTTACAGAAAAAGAGAGACATCTTATACACACAGAGAGAAAAAAAGATACACACAGACAGAGGTCAGACACTTCACACACAAACAAAACACCAAACACACACACGCACACACACACACAGACAAACAGAGAGAGAGAGAGCGAGAGACAGATAGATACACACACATATTGATGCTGACACCCAAATAACTTTCACTTTCTCACACACACACACACACACACAACACCCCAACCCCCCCCAGAGAAAGCACACACAGGTGTTTGAGGAGGATGTTGTGTTTTCATTGCTGACTCAAGGATTGCTGTCTGATTTTGTCAGTATCATGAGATATCACTTCCGGGATTTTTACTTTTAGATTGTTTTTCCGTTATATAATGATAACTTAAAGTTATTCTTTTTGTTAAAGAACTGAACGTGTAATAACACAGTTCTGTTTACCCTTCAGCAAAAGCTCATTCTTTATACTATACACATTATCACACATTATAAAGACAAAAAGTGATATATTGTTTTTTAATATTATATAGAATTGTGTTTTTAGACAAAACAGATCATTTAAATATCCTAAATAATACAGAATTGAATTAAAATCATTTATTTCAAACAGAATTAAAAATTTGACCATTTATAAGTCATAAACAAAGAATATTCATTCATTTTCTTTTTTGCTTAGTCCCTTTATTAATAAGGGGTCGCCACAATGGAATGAACCGCCAACTTATCCAGCATATGTTTTACGCAGCCCTTCCAGCCGCAACCTATCACTGGGAAACACCCATACACACTCATTCACACACATACACTATGGACAATTTAGCTTATTCACCTATAGCGCATGTCTTTGGACACGAGGAGAACATGCAAACTCCACACAGAAATGCCAACTGACCCAGCCGAGGCTCGAACCAGCGACCTTCTTGCTGTGAGGCTACAGCGCTACCCACTGCGCCACCCAACAAAGAATTTGTCAAATGTTATTATTATTTTTTTACTTTGGCCAATAAGGAACTACCTAGCAAGCACACAGCAAGGTAAAAAGCCTCCTAAAAACAAACACTTTGCACAAACATCACTATTTGCTTTAAAAAAGGCCACGAGAGTTTCGAAAGTTTCATCACTCGAGCGCAGAAGTTTGAGGATGTATGATCTGATGGACACGATCATCTTCAAGGACATCAGTTTGTCTGAATATCGATGCTGCTCAGATTTTGATGCAGAGGAAAGCAGATTTGCTGACGAGACAGTGAATAATGATGCTGACGTGCTTTTCTGTCCACTGGAGAAAATCTCTGCAGGGTTGAGGGAGAAATAAACAGTGCGTGTGTGTGTGTGAATATTTTATTTACATCGTTCTCCTTTTTTGCAGGGAGACTCTGGTGAAGCGGGAGAACCAGGCCCTCAGGGAGACATCGGCCCTCCGGTACGGCAAATACACCCTCAAACTAATGCAGATCTCTGCTGAAAGCCCTCGAATAACACTCACAGCTCATATTTGTTTGTGTTTTAGGGTCCAAGAGGAGAGCGAGGAGAAAAGGGAGAAGCTGGACCTGCTGGCTCTGGTGGTCCTCCTGGACCCAAAGGACCCCCTGGAGATGACGGTCCCAAAGGAAGTCCTGTAAGTTCTTAAAAATTCCCCTCAAATGCAAGTCTTGCCAGGTCACCTTGGAAGAACGAACTTGGGAGAGCGCAAGAACACAGGACACATCCTGTGAGAAATTAGATGATGCGTTCTTCCTGATGGTCACATGACCTTCACTTATTTTAACAGAAAGTTATTTCAACATTACAGCATTCATACAGCGATTGTTTCTTCCCGTTTTCACAATATAAACTATGCATAAAGACTTTACAAATATACGTTTACAACACAAATAAAACACATTTTAATACAAATTTGATCAAATAAACACCCTTAATGTGTTTATGCTTTTATTAAGATTTTCATGGTAATGTTTATATTCACAGTCTCACTTAGGGAAACTCCTGAATAAGAGATAAACAAGTTAGATCTCTGAACTTTAATAATAAACAGGTATAGAATGCTGCGCTTCCCACCTCCTTTATTCAGCCGCAATGACTTCTGGGACTTCTCGAGTGAGTTTTGCGCTCAAGTCTGCATCGACGCATCCTCGATATCAAGAACACAACCGGGAACTTTCACGTGTCCTTCGTTCCTGCAGTCTTGTGTTTTGGAACTGAACTTTGACGGCTGATGATGACGTTACACTAGAACATAAGAACGATGAAGAACGCATATTGAAAATCAGTCTATGTGTCTGAAAACATGCTTTTACAAAATGTTTCTTCAAAAGTAGCTATTGTTCATCAAAAAAACATTTTGTTTTATCATTAAGACTATTTGGTCATTCTTTAGTTTAAGGACTAATTCTCACTATTAACTAGTGGTTTATTACCTGCCTATTATTAAGAATTTGGCTGTTTATTAGTACATAATAAGTATCATATTTTATAGCCCTAATCCTATCTAATACCTAAACCCAAATACCACCTTACTAACTATTAATAAGCAGCAAATTCATAGTCATCACTCTCTTAATAGTGAGAATTGTACCTTAAAAAATAGTGACCTAATATTTAACGAGACATTTATTTGTTAATAATATAGAGATTTCAGTTGACCATTTACTGTATTTATTTGTTAGTATAAAAATATTAATTTACATTTGCTTTGTTCTTTGATTGTAGACAAAGTAATTTAATTTCCCCCGTTTATATATTTTTGTCATTTTTTACCTCTTATGTCTAAAGTACTTTATACAAAGCTGCAAATCAGTATAGAACTTGAATTAGTTTCTGAATAAACAGTAACTGTCAGTTTATTAGCATCAAGTCAGAACTGTTAATGAAATAAAACACCCTTTTAATTACAAAACTACCCACCAGAGAGTCACGATTGTGCCAAAAAGAAGATTTAGCTTCAGCCACTTTTAATGAAGCACAGTAGATCTTGCTACATTTTCAAAAGACTTTTAGCTTTACCTTTACTTCTGATTTTCAGGGCCCAAGTGGTTTCCCTGGTGATCCTGGTCCTCCTGGAGAGCCAGGTCCATCTGTAAGTACTACTAAAGAATGAATGTAATTATTACAAAGTCATTTTTAGGCAGCTTTCAGGAAGTGACATCGCGTTTTCTTCCTCCTACAGGGTTTGGATGGTTCTCCAGGTGATAAGGGTGATGATGGAGAGCCTGGTCAGCCAGTGAGTATGCTTCATACTCGACTGTTTGACATCTCTGAAGTGTGCATTTATAACCATTGGTAATTGTTATTTGTTTTACTCTTTTAGGGATCCCCTGGACCCACTGGTGAAACTGGCCCTCCTGGACCTCCAGGAAAGAGAGTGAGTGACCATCTTTCATAAACACAATTGAAGTGGAAAATGAAGTCTTTACTGCACCTAAATATATCTACTACTGTTTCACAATTGGAAATATTGGTAACACTTTCTTATAAGTCACAATATATGCTATTAACAAACAATTAAACAACTAAAACTATTAGCTCAAAAAACGACTAATTAGCTGCTTATTAATAGTTAGTAAGGTAGTAGTTGGGGTTAGGTATTGGGTAGGGTTAGGGTTCTAGAATAAGATCATACTTAATAGCTACTACTAATAATATAATATGACAATATAAATAATAAGCCAGTAGTTAATAGTGTAAATTGTGACTTAAAATAAAGTGCTACCAAAACGTTTTATTCGATCTATATTAATATTTATTCTATTCTATACTATATTATGATCTATATTAAGCTGCTTTGACTTTTTAATCTACATAGTAAAAAGCTCTATAGAAATAAAGATGAATTGAATTTATGTCAAATGTTTTTATAATATACTTATATATGCGTGTCAATTTCGATCGTTCTCTTCAGGGACCTTCTGGACCAGCTGGACCTGAAGGAAGACAGGGGGAGAAGGGTGCTAAGGTAAAATCCAGGCGTTCACACAGTCAAGTTGACTTACAGTATGTGTGTGCTTGAGTTATGTTACAGTCCAGTCACTGCAGTGCTCTCATGGTTTTGTGTCTCTGAATCAGGGTGAATCTGGTCTGGAGGGTCCGCCTGGTAAAACGGGTCCAGTTGGTCCTCAGGGAAGCCCTGGAAAGCCTGGTCCTGAGGGTTTGAGAGGTGTGCCTGGACCAGTGGTAAGTGATATCAAAAACTATATACAGTTGAAGAAAAAATATTATAAGACATACTGTAATATTTGAAAAAGAATCCAAATTTCAGATCATTTTGCCTTCAACTGTAAATACTGTATACACTGATAAATACAGATATGAATTCTACCATAATATTCAATTAAAGAGTTCACCCAAAAATGACAATTCTGTCATCATTTACTTCAAATTTGCTTGAGTTTGGAAACTTTGAGAAACCGTTAACCATTGACTTTCATAGTGTTTCATTTTTGGATGGATGTCAATGGATGTCAGATTCTAACTTTCTTCTAAATATCTTCTTTTGTTTTAAAAAAAATAAGTTAATAACAGAAACTCATATAGGTTTTAACAAGTAGAGGATGAGTACGGTAAATGATGAGTGCATGCTCATATTTGGTGAACTATTCCTTTAATCTACCTTCATCCATAATATAAAACTGAATATAATGTAGAGTTAGAATCACCCTTTCAGCCTCTGAAATGTAACCGCAGACCTCACATACAGTTCTTTCTACAGCAGTGAGTCTGATTTGGTGCTACTGAATTGATATATCTGCTTTTGATGTAGGGAGAACAAGGATTGCCCGGTGCTCCTGGACCCGATGGACCTCCTGGACCGATGGTACCGACATTATTCCTCTGAGAATGAGTTCATTACAGTCCCAAACGATAATCCACAGCCTTCACTTTTCTCATCTCTCTCTGTTTCAGGGTCCTCCTGGACTGCCTGGACTGAAAGGAGATCTTGGTATCAAAGGTGAAAAGGTGAGAGACGCAAATACTTATTTGATACTCCTTATTAAGCACACTCGGATGTTGTCTAGATACTGTAGGTAACTTACTCATTGTTTGGAAATGAGCTGTCGTAATGACTGTATATGCTCAGTATGTTAAACTCTGGCTGGGTTGTTGGTTTTGAAAGTAGTTGTTCATCAGATGAGTTTAATAATCACGAGGGTTCTTTCAGGGTCATCCTGGTCTCATCGGACTCATTGGACCTCCAGGAGAACAGGGAGAGAAGGGAGACAGAGGCCTGCCGGGTCCACAGGGAACTTCGGGACCTAAAGGAGACAATGTATGGGACATGCTCACAAACATACAGCAATAAAAGCCAGTATAAACCTATATAAATCAGAAATGTCCTCACAACATCTCAGAAACCACCCTAGCAACCTTCCAGAATGTGTTAACAACATCCTAGAAACCTCCCAAAATCCCCTAGCAACCATCCAAAATGTCCTAGCAAACCCCCAGCAACAATGTAAATCACACAGAACACCTTAACAACAGCACCCATGAAACTACTTAACAGACACTACTTGCCATTCAGATTGCCATTCATAACAACACCCTAGCAACCTCATTAGCAACATCCTAAAAACCTCCCAAACCCCCCTAGAAACCATCCAAAATGTCCTAGCAATACCCTAGCAACCACGCAAAACACACAATACCATAACAACAGCACCCATAAAACCACTTAAAAGACACTACTTTCCATTTAGATTGCCATTAATTACAACACCCTAGCAACATCCCCTAACAACCCCTAACAACCATATAAAAAGTCCTGGCAATACCCTAGCAACCATGTAAATCACACAAACACCTTAACAGCATCCAAACAACCACCTAAAAGACAGTACTTGCCATTCAGATTGCTATTCATAAAAACACGCTAGCAACCTCATTAGCAACATCCTAGAAACCTCTCCAAACCCCTTAACTATCGAAAATGTCCTAGCAATACCCTAGCAACCATGTAAATCACACAGAACACCTAAACAACAGCATCCAAGCAGCCACCCAAAAGACACTACTTGCCATTCAGATTGCAATTCATAACAAAATCCTAGAAACCTCCCAAACCCCCCTAACAACCATCCAAAATGTCCTACCAATACCCTAGCAACCATGTAAATCACACAGAACACCTTAACAACAGCAACTACTTAAAAGACACTACTTGCCATTTAGATTACCATCCTTAATAACACCCTAGCAACCTCATAGAACCAATGTTTCTGTTTTTTCTTCTTCTGCAGGGTATTTCTGGACCCTCTGGACCTATCGGACCCATTGGACCCCCTGGACTCCCGGTAACATTTTTGCAACCATTATATATTTATAGGGAAAATAAATAGTTAAAGGTTAACTTCATTGTGATTTATCTGTGTGTTTTGCTTCTTTTCAGGGTCCTCCGGGTCCTAAAGGAGCTAAAGGATCCAGTGTAAGTTATTCATGTCCTTGTTAATCTAATTAGCATTTTAATTAGCTGTGATTTGTTTAACTTGACGACTAAAGCTGCATCTGCTGCTTTCTCTATAGGGTCAGACTGGCCCGAAAGGAGAATCTGGAATACCGGGACCTCCAGGACCTCCAGTATGTGACTGTTTTTTTAGACACAAAACTAAACTCTAAAACAAACTCGAGACATTAATGTGTTTTCCCCACTGTGAGATAAGCAGACATTTAAAGGGATGGCTGTGCAGTAGAGGTGTTATGTAAGTGTAATTGAGGTCTATTATGTGGTGTAAGCCACATCTGTTAAGCTTCCTCTGAGAGATTCAGTGGATATTGCTTCCTTGAGAAAACCACATCTTTCATATCAACAACTTGTATCGGTTTCTGCTTCCACACACAACAGCTTCAGGGGACAGAGAGGAATGCAGGTGTTCAGTTAGTGTCAGGGTAAACCTCTAATTGCTCAGATGTATAACCATAGATGTGGTCATTTGTCAGGGTTGTTACAGTATTTTTTTTTATTATTGGACTTTTTGCCACTTTTATTTATAGAGTCAGAGACAGAACGGGAAACAATTAGAAGAGTGGAGAATGTAATGCCATAGCAGCTAATAACAACACCATGCATTCTGCTAGCCTACAATGCCACACCCACAACAACACCCTGGCAACCAAGGCTATTATAGTTTAGCATTTTTTTTTTATTTGCTGTACATTTCAGTTTAGTTTTAGTTCATGAATAGTTTTAGTTTTTATTTTGTGAACACATTTCTTTTCAGTTTTTAGTGATTTACTTTCAGTAATTTCAGTTTAGCAGAGTTAGGAGCCGATCACACCGAACACGCTTTTCCGTTCTAAAAACGCGCCTTTTATTTCGCTAGGCAATGACTTAATCAGCTGGGTGCTGTGCGAGAGTGTTGCTGTTGATATTAATATCATTTTAATATGTAATAATATAGAAAAATTCAAGATTGAGTCATATAGCACCAGATAACTCAAAAGAGCAACCACAAGTCTCTCCTCCATCTTCAAAAGTCTCTGTAGTTGTCTTGACAACACAAACTCAACGGAAAGCCCGCCTCTGCTTTCATTTGATTGGAGGATGAAAAGACGCGGCTGATGTAACGTGCGTTTTCCGCTCAGAGTTGACTTTTTTTCAACTGCGAGCACATGGAGCGCAATGGCAAAAACACGCAGCAGGCGGTTAAAACACAAGACGTGCAGGGCGCATAAGAAAATTAGAAAAGCATTAGAAAACCATTCAAATAAGTGTGATCGGCACCTTAAAAGCCCACATCTAATGTTGACCAGAACAGTGTTTAGTGTTTGCACGGCTTACATTAACTCTTGTGCAAACCTCATAGTAATAAAAGTAATATAATAGTTTGTAAAATCACTGAACCCAAAACCACATAAATGCAACAAATAAAGTCTTTTGTTTACTAAAATAACCTTGCTAGAAACCGTGATGCATTTTGCACAGATAAACACTACTCATGTTTTTCAGCTGTTTACTGTAACCTCAGCATCCCCCTAGCAACCGCATAGAGCATCATACCAGCTACTCGTAATACCCTAGGAACCATCCTACATTGTGGTGGTGGGTTTAGCATCACGTATGTTTTTTAACAATTTCATAACAGCTAAGAATCCTCGTTGCAACACCCTAGCAACCACCAAAACATCCAAGCAGTCACTTAGAACAACTTAACAACTAACTACCAACCCCTTAGTAACCACCAAAACATTGTCATAACAAATTGTGCACAACCAAGCAATACTTGTAGCCTTGAAACAACCTAGTAACCACCCGAGTAACCACATAGATTACCCTAACAACCATTAAAGTCTATGTGAATCAGAAATTGCTGAGACATTTCAGTATGTTGATGTGCTTCCAACTGAAACAGAATATTAGGTAGGTTTTTATTTGACGTCATTCCATGATTTCTAATCAACATTAGGAGGGGCGTGGTTAAGAAAATTTGTCTGAAGCCATCATACTGACATCATCAGAGAAGAAGCAAATGGTCAGACCTTAATTAAAGATTACCAAATCCCTAAAAAAGAGAGAATTGTTCACCTTAACTAAAGAATAACAATGTGGGCTCGAAAAATAAACATTGTAAGTTCTGATTACACAAGAACACCTTAGCAACTGCCAACCAACACCCTAGCAACCATACAAATATTGTAGTGGCTTGGACAGTTAACTGATCAGTATATTGCTCAAACTTTTTAAGGCCTGTCATGTGAATACTAACGAATGTCTTTTCTTCTAGGGTCCGCCAGGTGATGTCATCCACCCTCTGCCCATGCAGTCCAGCCCAAAACGGGCAAAGAGAAACATCGATGCCAGCCAGGTGATGGACGAAGCGACAGATGCCAACTACAAGGACTACGAGGACGGCATGGAGGAGATATTCGGCTCTCTCAACTCTCTGAAACTGGAGATTGAGCAGATGAAACACCCCCTGGGCACAGAGAGTAACCCTGCACGCACCTGCAAAGACCTGCAGCTGTGCCACCCAGACTTCCCAGATGGTATTTAGCACTCTTTTGTTGTCTCACATACACAGTTTTTCATTTAAAAGTCTTTTATTGTTTCTGTTTGAGCATGAAACTGATCTGCAGTTTTAAAGTGCAAAGTTCCTCCAGTGGTACACACTAGCTGTGTCTGAAATCGCATACCACTCAGAAAGTCCCTCCAGTGGTGCACACTAGCTGTGTCTGAAATCACATCTCACTCGATTAAGTGCTACATTTGAATTCGATTTTACTTCACAACCATCAGAAAAGTATGTGCTAAATAGCATGATTATGAGTAGTATGAATGGAATTGTCATTATCACATGACCTTCCGATATCAACGGTTGTCACTCCTATTCATGTATTCTCTCCTGTGGCCTCACGGAATAGTAAAGTGTCTATTAGGGTGCTTTCAAAACTAGCACTTTTAGTCCGCACCCGGGTTCATTTGACGTCAAAGTGCGGTATGTTTAGCTAGTGTGAATGTTGTCTTCTGAACTCGAGTGCGTACCCGTGAACCGTACTCGAGTCCACCTGAAAGAGATGATCTGGGTACAGTTTGAGCAAACTATGGTACGGTTCACTTCTGATATGAATGCAATCGTACCAAATAACGGAAATGAGCTGCCAACTGTACAACAGATTTTAGCTTTGCTAACGTTCATTTGTGTGTGTGTGACCCAAGGCAAACCCAGTGATAATGTCTGCTTGTCTCCGCCAAAAACGCTTGATGTACTGAACATTTTGAATATTTTTTGCAGCAGATGGATGCAAGTGGCTCTCTGTATTTTGGCTTTGATAACAAAACCAAAAGATTCAGTAAAAGCAGAACAACCATTATATGCGTACCTCTCCATTTTGGCGCTTTGCTTTCATGGCCGTCACCTAGCAACAGCTGTACACAAAACAGCAGCTTGATGACGCAAGCGTACCGAGGTTCAGAAGGAAAAAAGATAATGTGAACACAAACCAGCCGAGGGAGGACTCGAACTTGGGTTCGGAACGGGCATTCGGACCAAGTGTGAAAGCTTTAGATACACACCCCAGAATCTCACCAGAAGTAGTAGTATGTCATACAGGACGTTCTCGCCTATTGTTTTTCGAATACTATGAATGTGGACATACTACTCAGCTCACATATTGTTTTCACATACTATATAGTAGAGAAGTATGTGGTTCCGGTAGTTTTTAAATGAACTTATAAACCACCTTTGGACTGTTTACATTCACAGACAGAACCAACAGTATGTGCATTTGTTTTGTGTATGCGTGTTTTTTTTTTTTACAAAAGTGTGAATTTGACAGTTGACACTAAACAGAGCATAACAGTCCCACGCAGACCTCTAGGCTGTAGGTCTGGGTCCATATGGGACGACTTCTGGGTCTGGACCTTGACTGTAGTTCATTTGTTAGTGACCACTGGTGTAGCGCATCCATGTTTGAAGTATTTTTTACCCGCATCTGTAGCTCTAATCAAATTCAATTTCAACAAGCAATGTGTTGTGGAGAATTTTAGCCATTAGAGCATGCACAGATCTGCATTTGGAATTTCCAGAATTAATAGACCATCTAGGTAACTTTGGAATAGTGTTGTCAAAAGTATTGACCTCTGTACCAAAATTGTAAAAACATCCACTTCCCGCTAACATTTGAGAGCTCTTTAGCGCTTCTTAAACACAGCTGATTGGCCATTGTGTTCGCATGTTCAACAGAAATGTCTGTGGTTGGCTGTTCACAAATACATGGACACTGGAGTGTTTCAAAGCCGCGTAGATCAGTCAATCCATCAGCAGATAGCTCATATGTCAGCTCATAGACAGACACTGGAGCGTTTCAAAACCAGCTGGTCTGTGTATCTGTGTTTGCACTTACACTACTTTGGAATATTCATTTCAACATACTATTAATTGGGACATACTAATTCTATGTTGGGGGTGGCATGACGGCTCAGTGGTTAGCACCATTGCCTCACAGCAAGAAGGTCGCTGGTTTGAGTCCCGCCTGGGTCAGCTGGCATTTCTGTGTGAAGTTTGCATGTTCTCCCCGTTTTGCCGTGGGTTTCCTCCGGGTGCTCCAGTTTCCCCCACAGTCCAAACACCTGCGCTATAGGTGAATTGAATAAGCTAAATTGGCCATAGTGTATGTGTGTGAATGCGAGCGTGTATGGGTGTTTCCCAGTGCTGGGTTGCAGCTGGAAGGGCATCCGCTGTGTAAAACATATGCTGGATAAGTTGGCGGTGTACTCTGCTGTGGCGACCACTGGTAAAATAGAGGGACTAAGTAGAAGGAAAAGGAATGAATGAATAATTCTGTTGAGCACTATTTAGGATGGACAGTATGTGAATTGTGATGCAGCAACAGCAACTTTTTCTGTTGTTGCCAGAGTAACTTACGCACAAGCTGTAGAAGCTCCGCCTTCTTCTGGAATGGGGGTGATAATCAACTCATTTGCATTTAAAGAGATACACAAAAACTTTTGTGTTTTTCCTTCCACCCATTTACAGCAGCTTTTAAAGGCTCTGCTGTTCACTCTGTGTTTTCAGGTGAATACTGGATTGATCCCAACCAGGGCTGCTCCAGAGACTCATTCAAAGTGTACTGTAACTTCACAGCAGGTGGAGAGAGCTGCATCTTCCCCGATAAAAAGAGCGAAGGGGTAAGGAATCTTCCGACGGCAACAAAACACAACAGTTCAGGACGACTTCCCGCAAGCCCCACATCTAGGCTAAAACAGCACTGGTGACAGAATCACAATGCATAACAACAATCACATAATTCACATTAGGATGAACACACACGCGCACACGCACACACACACAGTATTACTGAAAACGCTTCTGAGAGAAACTGTTCAACATGCACAGAGTAACAGACATAACAATCTGTTCAATATGTCACATTGCCTTTAAGGTCACATCTTAAGTTTTACACAGCGGATTTGCTGGAGGTTTTCTTGTCCAGAGAGAATCTGTGGAAAGTACATCAGAATGACTTCTTGAACAGCCTGTACTTTCATTTTGACAGCTAAATAAGGTCTGCTAAACTCAAACCTATAGGCAGGTCAGAATATAGGAAAGGCTCTTATATACAATAGTGCTTTAATGATGTTTGTGTATGAAGTGTGATGAGTTATTTCCATTTAAGATTGTCTGAAGCGTCACTGATGGACATTCTGATTGTGTGTAAAAGTGACCCTCAATAACCAACATAAGTTCTTCTACAGGTTCACTCTCCACCCCAGCAGATGCAGACAACAAATAACCTCCTCCAGCCTGTTCTCACCTCTTCATAACAGATGACTTTGTTTTGTGTATTTAATGGTCTAATTATTCGGATTATTAATAATATTAGTGTTATATGACATTTTTGAAAACATTTTTAGGTTTGTTGGTCAGATTTTTTTT
>CAIGQW010000399.1:778314-789612 GCA_903798125.1 Danio choprae | reverse complement strand
ATATATATATATATATAATATAATATAATAGTGTACAAAAGACCAGCTTACAGGACTGCATTGTGTTAGTCTGGTAGTTTTAAATGTTAAGTAACAACAGTGGCTAATGATGTCAATCTACAGTGTGCTACATGAAACCCAGTAGATGTGAACATTGTTGCTGTGCTCTGAGAATCCAGCACTGACTCAGCTGACTCTCTGTCTCTCAGGCCAGACTCACCTCCTGGCTGAAGGAGAATCCAGGCTCCTGGTTCAGTGAATACAAACGTGGTAAACTGGTAAGAGTGACTCCTCTTTCTTGTCCTCCTGAAACACTCTCCTATTTTACAGAGCAAAATGGCTCGCTGGCCCAAAGACAGTCCAGGCACATGGTATAGTCGCTACAAGAGAGGGTCTATGGTAAGTAGGAGTGCATGAGGGAAGGGGCCAATAATCGAGGGTCCGCGGATCCAAAGCGGTTCGGGGGACTTCATCGGCCTCTTCTGCATGCTTATCACAGCATGTTCATCTTCAGAACAATGAGTGTTTGCTCAGACGTATGGGTAATCTGAGGACTGTGGATGGAGATGCCAGTCAGTCTGATGCTAGAGATGCTAAATTCAGAAAAGCATAAAGTCCACATGAACTGGAAGCTGCTGCAGACTTTTATGTTAGTATGATGACGTGTTTCCAACTGAAACTGAATACTAAGTAGGAGGCGGGGTTTTATTTTTGTGCTCCTCCTCTTCTCTTTCCCCCACAGCAAATGAATGGTTGGAGGGGCTTGGCTAAACATATTTCACCCAAACTGATGTCATCAGAAAAGGACTGGCATTGCAGCCCAATCTCATGAGGGAACTTAATATTGTACGTTTTTTCAGAAAAGTGGCTAATTCGTACAAATTCATATGATTTCCTTTTTTTAAGAGGCGTGTCCCCTAACTCTACCCTTCATTAGGGAATGAGCAAATCCAACTACAATGAACAAATGAGATCATCGAAATTAATAAAACATCGACTCAAGTTGCAAACTGTCTTGAGATTGCGTTGGCCATTCCAGAGCAGAAACAAATGGTCAGATTTGATTAAAGATTACTAAAACAAACTTTTTTTCTTAATGAATTAACTAATATGGATTACCTTAACACTGTGTCCTAACTACACGCGACATGACAAGATTTCAAATGTCAAGTCTTTGTCTGTCTGCACCAAACATGACAGAAACATTTAAATACTAGTTACTCATTTAAATATCAGCCACTGCACTCCTGATGAAATGGTAAGAGTTAAAATCTAATGAATACATATTAAACATTATTAAAAGTACATAAGCTGTGTGACTGATGGTGGTTTGCACTGTCAAAGTTCTGACTTTCATTTTCAAAACCGTTTGATAGTTATTTAATTTTACAAGATCTGAGGGGAACTATCTGCTGCTGCTTTCAGTAGTGTGGCAATAAATGTCAGGTAAAATGGTGTTTAAACTCACATTGGTAGCATTTAATACTGAATAAAGCACATTATCTGTACCTGAGGTGATCATGGTCATAGCAGTATATGCTGTTGTTTTGCTGTGATGTCGCGGAAACAGAAAGTTGCAGATGGTTACGACTAAAACTTATTTTAACATGAAAAAGCTGCCTTTTAATGGCGTGTCGCGGCACTGTGTGTAGTTATTACACGGTGTAAGACTAGTAAAAATAAGGATTGTAAATTTAGATTTCATGTGGACTTTAATGCTGGCAAAATAGATCATATATTGGTTAATTTGCTTGCCTGAAAGATTGACTGATGAATCCAGCCACTCTTCTGTTGCTGTAGGTCTGAGGAAATCAGCTTGAAGTGACTGAGTTGATCAACACATGACTGTGTTTCTGCTCCAAGTGCTGCTGAGATCCGAAAACTGTTCATTCAAAACATGCAGAATTATGGGTAACACTTTTACAATAAGGTTGTATTAGTTAATGCATTTATTATCATGAACAAACAATACATTACAGTATCTCTTCCTATTAGTTAATGTTAATGAAAATACAGCTGTTTTATTGTTAGTTTGTTAACTCACAGTGCATTACGTAGTTAACAAGCATGGATTTGGATGTTAATAATGCATCAGTAAATGTTGAACTATTATTAATAAATGCTGCACAAGTATTGTTCATAATTAGTTCATGATAGTAAATACATGAACTAATGAAACCTCATTGTAAAGTGTGACCGAAATTAAGCTTCCATTTAATATTAATAATAAACCAATTCAAAATTATTGAACAATAAAATTCACATTTTTGACATTAACAATATTAAATAACATTAATGCTAATAATAATATTAGTCAATTGATTTAAAGTGATCAATTATGAATATTGTTGTTATTGTTTCTGTTACTATAAAGCCAAATTGATGTCGATTATTGAGCAAAAAGTATTATTTTAGTGAAAAGTAACAGTATTAAAATGATCATTATTAGTATTATTATATAGCCAAAATATTATTAATCATAAAACGCATGTAAAATTATTGAACATTAAAATTCATATTAATATTTAGCCATAATAATAATATAATTGTAATACAATTAATGCTAAAAAATAATAATAGATTGATTTAAAATGATAAATTATGAATATTGTTGATATTATTAACATTACTACATAGCCAAATTGCAGTCCTAGAAGCAAGCATAGCAGCATAGTCTTTTCTTTTTAAATGTAATGTTTATCAGAAACATTGTGCAGTGTTATTATTTAACCTTATGCATGTAGAGTTAAGTTATTGAGCTTACAGTAGAAACATATAAACAAAAAACTGCACTATACCCAACAATGAACCTTAGTCAAGTTAGTTTTGTCTTTACATGATTATTTTGATTATATTTAAACTGCTACCAATGACAAGACGCTCAATTTAGTCACTCTGGGGATTTGCTGGATGCTCACTAGTGTTTGGACAGAGCCTGTGTGTATGTGTGTGTCAGTCACTTCACTGGGCTTCAAGGGTCAGTCTGTTGCTGTGCTGGTGAGGTAATGTGCTCATGGTGGGTTTTTGCATGAATGCATGAAGGGTCAATGCAAAAGAGTGTGTGAGAGGAGCTCCCGATCGTAAGTATATATGTGTGTGTGTGTGCATGGAGCATGTGCTCGCTCTCAGTCAGTCACGTGTGTGTGTTTGTGGATCGCCGGCGATGGAGTTTTCTTCTAAACATGGGTTGGTATATTCAAGAATGAAAACAAAGCATTTGCATATTTTCTGTAATGCAAATGTTGCATCACACCACAAAGAGCGAATCTGCATATTAACGAGTACAGCTCATTTCAATAGATTGGAGAGATTTTTCAGTGGAGTCTCTGACCAAATGTCGTCCACGTTCAAATGCGAAAATTCATTTGGATGTTTCATACATGCAGAGAGAGCAGATCTGCACTGGCAAATGGAGTTTATTTTGCAAAGATGCATTAGAATTGATCAAGAGTGAGAGTTAAGGACATTTAGAGGTTACAAAAGTGTTCAAATATATACAGTTGAGGGCTAAATTAATAGCCCTCCTATGCAATATTAATATTTTTTTTTTTTAAATCAAGTGATATTTAATAGATTAAGGGAAAAAAAAAAAATCACAGTATTTCCTATAATATTTGTTCTTCTGGAGAAAGTCTTATTTGTTTTATTTCGGCTAGAATAAAAGCAGTATTTAATTATTTTAAGTCATTAAAATCATTTTAAGGTCAATATTATTAGCCGTATTAATCAATATTACCCTAACTTGCCTAATTAAGTCAAGCATTTAAATGTCACATTAAGCTGATTACTAGTGTCTTGAAAAATATCTAGTCAAATATTATGTTCTGTCATCAGGGCAAATATAAAAGAAATCAGTTATTAGAAATGACTCATTAAAACTATTATGCTTAGAAATGTGTTGGAAAAAACTAAAGAAATCTCTCCATTAAGCAAAAATTAGGCCAAAAATATAAAAGAATTGAAAATGAACGGGAAGGCTAATAACTCTGATTTCTAAATGTTATATACAGTTAAAGTCATTTTATAAATAATTTCAATTTAATTATAATTTTTTTTAACAAGATACATCTACTTGAGAAGTGAAGCTGTAATAGTGTCATCCCATCCCTCAAGACATCCCATTTTGATGTTAAACCAAATTTCCCAAACTGATTTTATAATATAAAATGCATCTCAACATATATATTGCAGCAAACTTTTAGGAAAATAACTTCAAATGATGGTTAAATAATAAATAAGTACAATTATGTTAAAAAAAATAATGTAGTAAAAAATAAAGATTAAAATCAACATACTCAATGTAATTTAAGTTCAGCTTAAAGTGAGTGAAAAACAACAACGTATTTTTGTCAAATGTGTAAAAACTAGTGGTCTGAAGGACTAGCGAAAAGCATAAAGATTTAAAATGACTATCAATTCATATTGTGGGCCTGTGATCTTTAAATTAAATCTTTTAGTATGTAATCTTGTTCTAAATATAGAGTTTTCATTAAACGCAAAATTACCCATTATGCTTTGTGTGTATGCGTAAGGAGGATGCTTCGAACGTCCGGTCGGCAGCTTGATGCGTATAGAGTCACCTTTACACAGCAGAAAATGATCATTTTAATCTATTTTACTTGCTTTTAACGTCTTTGACCTAATCCTGCTGTTAATCAGCGCCACCTCCTGGACTGATTATTTAAAAACTGTGATCTAATGGGAATGAACACAACTACTGCGAGTCATTTTACCCTCATCGTCAGACGGCATCTTGTGCCATTCAAATAGAGCATCGTCATCGCTCAAGTGAACATTTCGTCTTTTTTTCAAATATATAACCAACCCAAATGGAACAAATTCACCAACATGTTTGATACACACGGACTGTCCAACTAACACATTGATTGAAAGAGTGGCACAAACTGGCATTTTGGCATTACAGAAAAACACATACCATGGTAAATACTACACACAAACTAACTAAATGAACCATAAATGGCTCCCGATAAGAATCAACATGCAAATCAGCCAGAATAGTATCAGTCACATACTTTTATTGGTCATTTTTGGAAATGACTACCAGTTTACCAGACTACCAGTTTAATTTCATGCCAGTAATATGGTTTGCTGTATAATGCAGGGATGTATTGTGTTTGATGTGTGAGTGTGTGTGTGCATTGAAGAGCAGCTGAGTACAGTCAAAGACTATAGAATACACAAGAAATGTCACTCGTATAGTTTTGAATGGGGGAAAAGTGTAGTCAATATGGCGAATGAAGCCCCGCCTACTAGTACAGGAGCCAATCATTAATTACTATAGACTGGCGTATCTCTGTGGGAGAAGCACGGACCAGACATGTGCTTATGTTTGTTGTGGTCAACAAACACACTGGACTCTCAGTGAATACTTGCTTCACAGACATAAGAAATACATCCACATAAAGCTTGAACTCTGTGCTTTTAAATGAGCCCACTACACTTGAAAACACAAGATTTTTGCTTTTGTAATCTGTATGAAACGAACGCGAGGTACAGTCCGTCCTGTCAAACGCACATCACGACAGCAGCAACTACTCAAACGCCCACAAACTTGTAAACACAAACTTGTAAACTTGTAAAAAGTCACTGTCATTTCTGGAGGAGATTCACCATCAAGACCAAGTTGTGGATTACTTCAGAAGAGCAGCTCGATCAGACAATCATTATCCAGTGGATGATAATGTGTAGAACGGCTATAAATGAGGTCGGTGTCGTGATCTCGTTCTGGTCGAGTGCGCATGAGCATTAGCTCAGGCAACCTGAAAATATGCAGATTTTGTGTGATTTGAACGTTTAGAAACAAAACTTGTGAGACGGTTGTCATTAAAGTTTATTGGTGATTCCAAATGTGTAATTTAATCGTAAGCTTGGCAAACTGTTGTGGACAATTTGATGTTTCCCCATTCAGATCGAATGCCCGAGCATACTGCCCAAGAGGCGTTTCAGAGATGGCCGTGGATTGAAATGACTTGCCTTAAAGGGACTTTGGTACAGTATAACAGCTGACAGGTCGGAAGCACTAACTTATCTGATGGCAGACGCTGAATTAGGAGAACATTTTTATCTTGCGCTTGAACAGCGTCTGACAGAAGTATAACGGCTTTAACACATCTTTCAAAATCAAAGTTGTGCATCACAAAAACACTCCGTAAGACACTCAAAACGGTATTGACACTGACTTTCGGACTGCAAATTATCAGTTGAGAAACACCGCAAACGGACGTTCTAAGCATCCTACTGGAAAAAAAACTGGTTGCTATGATGCCCTCCATGCAGCAATGAAGAAAAAGATCTATATATAGCAGTTTTTGCTACATAAACATTAACCTGAATGACATTTTAGTGGGTGTCTTCTGTAAATCATGCTTAAAATGTATGATAAACAAAAAACAAACATATTAAAGTTGTATTAATAATTCTATTTTCTAGCACTCACATATAATAAAGCAGGGTGTGTGTGTGTGATGTGTAGTTTTCAGCATATGTGTGTGTAGTGTGTCCAGCGGTTATGTGAAGCGCACTGCTGTGTGTGTTTGTGTGTTCAGCTTTCGTATGTGGACGCGGAGGGCAATGCCATCGGAGTGGTGCAGATGACGTTCCTGCGTTTGCTCAGTGCCACGGCCCGCCAGAACCTCACCTACAACTGCTACCAGTCTGTGGCCTGGCACGACCAGGACCAGGACTCTTACGATAAAGCCATCCGCTTCCTGGGCTCCAATGACGAGGAGATGTCTTACGATAATAACCCGTACATCAGAGCCGTAGTCGACGGTTGCGCGGTAAGACACGCAAACATTTCACACCCTGGACTACAAAACCAGTCAAAAGTGTCCATTTTTGGAAATGAATATTGATGTATACTTTGTTAGGATTGGACAATATTTGGCTACATTTTTTTTTTTTTTATATAAACCGATGTTTCAATATCAAGCTAACATATGCTTTCTATGTGAATTTATGTTTGGAGTTTTTCCTGCAAATGTCACATCCGTAACGCTGGAGTTGCTCAGTAATATTGGTTTTCTTCTTCTCCACAGTTGAAAAAGGGCTATGAAAAGACTATTCTTGAGATCAACACGCCGAAAGTGGAGCAGGTACCGTTTGTTGACATTATGTTCAACGATTTCGGAGGAGCGACGCAGAAGTTCGGCTTCGAGGTCGGACCGGCCTGCTTCATCGGTTAAGACTGCTCAAAAACAAAACGTATTCATCTTCTCCAAAAAAACAAAACAAAACACAAGAAAGAAATAGGACGACTTATTTGTAAAGTTTTTGTGTTTCCAAACAAACCCAACCCATACCAAAGTAAGAAATTTGAAAAAAACGAACGGATGTCTAAGCAATGGGTTCATAAAGCAACCTTTTTAACCTCAGTGTACCCTCTGCATCACATGCAAGTTTTGAAACTGGATGAGGTCATCGCTCGTGTCTCTCCAAGCCCCGCCCACTTTACTCTTCGCCCCTCCCACAGGCTGTATAGACAGATTAGATCCCTCTTGGATTTGTAGCTCAACACGCGTCCGGTTCTCACATCGAGAAAAGTTGGTTTGTTTGCTTGGGTTTACATTGTTCCTCTTTCCACTTTAAGCTTTTGTGCATACTTGTCTTCCATTCCCTGGAATGGTGATTATATATATAAATATATATAAATATTTTTTTCTATGTTTGTAAGTACTTTCTGTATATTTTTTCTCCTTTGGTGAAGTGTTTTTTTTTTCCTGGCTTCAAAACATGCATGTGAACCCATTGAGCGATAAGGACAGAGCAAAAAATAAATACAATATAATTCCCTCAAAAAATAAAGAACTTTCTGTGAATCTGAGGAAAAGAAAAGAAGATGCAGCAACAACCAAATCCTTTTAAGATTGCAGATAAGCGAACAGCGTCTCTTTTTGTAACATGATGACAATAAAAGTAGGAATCAGCCGTAACGCGAGCGTTCATTTGCTAGCTGTCATGTTGCAGCGGCTGGACTGACGTTGATGAATCAGTGTTTCCCTGTATCAGAAGAGCACACAGAGGAAACACAACATCCCCAAACTAGGTGCTATTTCCTTCTGTCTGTGGTGCTACAAATATATACCTTTTTTTCCTGAAATTATTGTTGTAATTGAATACAGCTCTGTAGGTGATGCAAAAGCGGCTCTTCTGTCAAACAAATTAAACAGTCCTAGCTTATGCATGCCATAAAATCATATTCACTTATAGATGAGAACAGGATTTCCTTGTGTTTTTCTTCCTCTTTGACAATGTCCTGCTAATTTATGTTCTTCCCAGACTTTACATTACAACGTTCATATCACACTCTATTGCGTACTTTATTTGAAGTGGTTAAACAGAGCACAATTTCTGTTAATGCTGTTGTGTTTTCAGTGCACTCATGAAGCGTCGAAACCTTTACCAATCTTGTTTCGATTCAGTGGCTTTGAGCGTGTCGAAAATCGCCAAGTGGTTTCAGTGAACAGGGCTTCATAACGTCATTACCGTTTCAAAACATTGTAATGCTGCTTCGCTTGGAGGCGATCTGTGTAATAACATCAAATCCACATGAATCATGCCGGTTCACTCAGATCGCCCCCCAGTGGCGAATCACTGAACAGGTTTTCATTGGTTTTACCTGACCTCAGATCAGTTTTACTAGTTTGTAGTGAGGCTTTAGAATGAAAAAGAATAATACTAGTTAATAGTCTCTTGTTCGCCCACAATGGAACAAACAATATATATATATATATATATATATATATATATACGCCTTAAAAACCGTGTAAAACTGCATATCTCCCAGAAATATGATTTGATTGGTTATATTTTCAATTGAACATTTGGAGTGTTTGAAAAAGCCAAATCTGATGTTGCATTTCCATTGTTTTGTCGAGCAGGTACAGTTTCAAACGCTTCAGAACAGCCAATCATTTTGCTACGCAACTGGTTCAAATGTTTTGAATCTTTGTAAAGCTTCGTTTCTCCCATCACTAGCGTAACATGGATCTGTAATGTATTGAATGGCTGTTTTAATGTACTCAAAGTTTTAGCATGTCAAAACCGCTCTGGCGCTTTTCAGTTGATCTTTTTTAAGAGGGTTGTGTGAATATCTGAACCAAAACGCTTAAAGCAATGAATAGTTAACTCGAGCGTCTTCCTTCCAAAGAGATTTCTCTTAATCAAAGAGACTTGAAGACCAAGGATCAGATGGTCTTGCGTGATTGTTCACTAGAAACGTGGCTAGCATTTCTTCCTTCACCTGTCAGGATTGTTTGTCGCTGACCAGAGCCATCTTGTTGCCACTAAATGTTTTTCCCTGCACTCTTTTGTTCTGCTTTTGACCACTAGACCTGCTACTGCACAATCTTGAGCTCCACTTTTGAAACTAAAGATGACTTGAACTGATTCTACATGGAATTATGCAGTTTTGACACAATTTTATGATCGTCACAACGAATTTCAACCGATTCTTCTGTACATTTTAAAACCCGCAGTGATGCTGCCAATAAAGTTGATTCTGTTTTGTTTTTATCGTCTTGTAATGTTTGTTTGTTTGTTTGTTATTTTGCGCTCGTGTCGAACCTGTGTACAAGCAGATAGAAGAGATTTGTGTCAATAAATTGGAGTTTACTGTGTCCACCCACCCTTGTATGTCTTTTGAAGCATTAAAACTTTCCTGTATGCATGAAATTGTTAAGCTTTCTCTTGATGTTTCTTCCCACAGCCACATTCTTTTTGATTGTTTTTCTTTCTTTCTTCTTTTTAATCGGCGCTATGAAACGTCCTCACAGTGCTCGGATGAAAACAGGCCTGTTCTTCATTGTGAAATGGAGAGAGAGAGAGCGATGTCTGTTGTAACTCTCTACCAAAGCCCATGTTCCTTTGTAGTATATTTATTGTATTATTTAAAAATAATAAATGTTAATTGATACCAGTAGTGTTCTTGATATCTGATAAACACATTTGATCACTGTGATACGAGGAGACGCATGGAATTAAGTTAAGCAATATCATCTGGAGGCAAGCCTGAATTAGCGATCGGATGCATGTTTAAAATAAGAGAAATAGATTGAGCGGGGATGATGGTTGAATGGTGAGTATTTTCACATAAACATTATGATTTTGTGCAGTCGCATGACTATTTGCATTTGCTTGTGTTGGATAAGACTCATAGAAAAGCTTCAATATTTCATGCATGTAGTTTTACATTATAAAATGTTCAGCTTTAAAGTTTTGGACACTACTGTATATATTAGGATCAAAGTCATAAAAGTTTTTTCAACAATTTAAACCATAAATGTGTAATGTAGCTTTAATTTTATTGACATGCATTAGAATGTGTCCTGCTTTTTGGATGGATGGATGGATGGATTAAAATGGATAAATGGATGGATGGATGATGATTAAAATGGATGGATGATGAATGGATGATGATTAAAATGGATAAATGGATGATGATTAAAATGGATGGATGGATGGATGATGATTAAAATGGATGGATGGATGGATGATTAAAATGGATGGATGATTAAAATGGATGGATGATTAAAATGGATGGATGGATGATGATTAAAATGGATGTATGGATGACGATGATGATTGAAATGGATGGACGATTAAAATGGATGGATGGATGATAAACAAAAATGGATGGATGGATGATTAAAATGGATGGACGATTGATGATTAAAATGGATGGATGGATGATGATTAAAATGGATGGATGGATGATAAACAAAAATGGATGGATGGATGATTAAAATGGATGGACGATTGATGATTAAAATGGATGGATGGATGATGATTAAAATGGATGGATGATTAAAATGGATGGATGGATGATGATTAAAATGGATGTATGGACGGATGATTAAAATGGATGGATGGATGGATGGATGGATGGACGGATGATTAAAATGGATGGATGGATGGATGGATGATTAAAATGGAAGGATGATAAAAAAATGGATGGATAGATGATTAAAATGGATGGATGATAAAAAAAAATGGATAGATGGATGATTAAAATGGATGGATGATAAAAAAATGGATGGATGGATGATTAAAAAAAATGGATGGATGGATGGTTAAAATGGATGGATCATAAAGAATGTGCCATTTAGTGTAACCATAATTATTAAAGGTATTTTTCATTTTAAAGTCATATTAAGTCGATAACTGCAAACGATAAACCCTTTCAACCTCACAGACGTTTTTTTAAACACCTGCTTTTTCTCATTTCACCGGTATCATAACTGCCTGGCTGAAGTTCTGTCCAAGGGTTATTATTAGGAC
>CAIGQW010000399.1:753284-771386 GCA_903798125.1 Danio choprae | reverse complement strand
AGATAGATAGATAGATAGATAGATAGATAGATAGATAGATAGATAGATAGATAGATAGATAGATAGATAGATAGATAGATAGATAGATAGATAGATAGATAGATAGATAGATAGATAGATAGATAGATAGATAGATAGATAGATAGATAGATATAGATTATGGGCAGAGATATGATGTGCAATATAATAAAAAAAAGAGATCCAGAAAACATAGAGAGATGATTTCTCCAGATATTTATTTGTCAGGGCAAGTTTTAGATGTTAGTAAAACTGTTAAATATTTAGGGCATGTCATTACTGAGGATATGAGTGATGATAATGATATGTACAGGGAAGGTCGAAAGTTATATGCTCAAGCAAATATGCTTGTGTTCGGAGCAGGTTAAGATAAACCTCTTTAGAATTTATTGCAGTTCTTTATACACAGCTCCTTTGGTATAATTTTAAAAAGGAGAGTCTCCATAAGCTGCAGGTTCGATCATTTTTTTGCTTTGATGAGAAATTTGATTTATAAGTTTCTGTCGATTGGAGAATTCTCAGAATAGCCTTTTAATGTTGTTGATAAATCAACAGATCCTAGGCTTACTGAGGTGCGTTATCAGTCACCTTTGATGAAATATTGGCATAATTGTCTTTTTTAATGTATTTTGTGTGGTTTGTATTGTCTGTCTTTTGTACTATTGGACCTAGTGTCTGGAATAGAAAGAAAATACTGGTCTGAGAATTTCAGAAACTGCTGATCTACTGGGATTTTCAAGCACAACCATCTTTAGGGTTTACAGAAAATGGTTAGAAAAAGAGAAAATATCCAGCGAGTGGCATTTCTGTGGGCACAAAAGCTTTGTTGATGCCAGAGGTCAGAGGAGAATGCCAGACTGGTTTGAGCTGATAGAAAGGCAACAGTAACTTGGCTTGCCACGCTTTGGGCCCATTAGTATCAATTGAGCATCGTGTCAACGCCACAGCCTATCTGAGAATTGCTGCTGATCATGTCCATCCCTTTATGACCACAGTGTACCCAACTTCTGATGGCTACTTCCAGGAGGATAACGCGCCATGTCATAAAGCGCGAATCATCTCAGACTGGTTTCTTGAACATGACAATGTTCTCACTGTATTCAAATGGCCTCCACAGTCACCAGATCTCAATCCAATAGAGCACCTTTGGGATGTGATGGAACGGGAGATTCGCATCATGGATGTGCAGCCGACAAATCTGCAGCAACTGCGTGATCATTTCAATACAGACCAAAATCTCTGAGGAATATTTCCAGTACCTTGTTGAATCTATGCCATGAATGATTAAGGCAGTTCGGAAGGCAAAAGGGGGTCCAACCCAGTACTAGTAAGGTGTACTTTATAAAGTGGCCGGTGAGTGAGTGGGATTACTACATCACATGAAAACTGAATATTCGATGTATATTTTGTTAGGACAGGACAATATTAGGCTAAGACAGCTACTTGAAAATCTGGAATATGGAGAAAATCACCTTTAAAGCTATCTATATGAAATGCTTAATGCACATTACTAATCAAAAATTTAGTTTTTATGCATGTACATTAAAAAAATACACAATGTTTACTTACTCTAATAATTTTTGGCATAAAAGAAAATCTATACTTTTGAGCCATGCAGGGTATTTTTTTGTTATTTCCGAAAAAAAAAAATGCCTGAGAAAAAGAAGACTAGTTTTGTGGTCCAGGGTCCAGGGCACATTTGACATTAAATAAAAGCTACCTTATCTTATATGCACACACATTCTCATCTCAATCCTTCACAGAGAATCACAATCCCCAAATTTTGCAAATGTTTTTACATATACTAGTATAGAAAAGTCACTGAACCAATCACGAGGCTGATGGTATGAAAATCCTGATGCTGCATTTCTGAACTTTGAAAGTCAAAGCGGAAAAAGACAGAAAAAGACCTGATGTGATCTCACTGGCAGAGAAATACAGCCGCTGTCAAGAAGATCAAGCCGCTTTTAAGGCTCCTAATACGACACCCTGATGAGCCCTGCAGCAAGCAGATCAGCGTCCATGTTACACCGCTGGAGAACAAAAAGATGAATTATTACAGAAGCCAAACGTGGCGTTAATGACAGGTTGAATGAAAGGGTGCGTTTGGCTCCACTTTGATCAATCTGTTTTTTAATTATTCATCCGCAGATGAGGTGTCATCTGCTCTTCCTTCTCCTGTTTCTGTCATGTCATACAACAATTGCTCCTCGCGAAGTGAAAGATCTCCTGATGAAAACCGAAGGCTCTCTGCGTCACGGACAAATTGCATCATCATAGGATGAGAGACAAGAACAGGTTTGTCTTGATCACAGCACAGAAAAAAAAAGACAAAACAGTCAAAGAAAAGCTGAATTAACCTGATGGAGCAGGAGGAGAGGGTTGTTTTTAACGGAGTATAATTTTTAGCAAGAGTCTAGTAATGACAATGGAGAAATGATGCTTGTATGTACAGTCGTGGCCAAAAGTTTACATAAATATTGGAAATTGGAAAAGTTGCTGCTTAAGTTTTTATAATAGCAATTCATTTGAGAATAGAAATAATAGAAATCATTTCAGTAATCATCTTGTTAACTCAGGTGAGAATGTTGACGAGCACAAGGCTGGAGATCATTATGTCAGGCTGATTGGGTTAGAATGGCAGAGTTGACATGTTAAAAGGAGGGTGATGCTTCCATTGTTAACCATGGTGACCTGCAAAGAAACGCATGCAGCCATCATTGCATTGCATAAAAGTGGCTTCACAGGCAATGATATTGTGGCTGCTAAGATTGCACCTAAATCAACAATTTTATGGGATCATAAAGAACTTTAAGGAAAGAGGTTCAAGTCTTGTTAAGAAGCTTCAGGGCATCCAAGAAAGTCCAGCAATCGCCAGGATCGTCTCCTAAAGAGGATTCAGCTGCGGGATCGGAGTGCCACCAGTGCAGAGCTTGCTCAGGAATGGCAGCAGGCAGGTGTGAGCGCATCTGCACGCACAGTGGGCGAAGACTTTTGGAAGATGGCCTGGTGTCAAGAAGGGCAGCAAAGAAGCCACTTTTCTCAAAAAAAAAACATCAGGAAAAGATTGATCTTCGGCAAAAAGTACGGCGAATGGACTGCTGAGGACTGGGGAAAAGTCATATTCTCTGATGAAGCCCCTTTCCGATTGTCTGGGGCATCTGGAAAAAGGCTTGTCCAGAGAAGAAAAGGTGAGCGCTTCCATCAGTCCTGTGTCATGCCAACAGTAAAGCATCCTGAGACCATTCATGTGTGGGGTTGCTTCTCATCCAAGGGAGTGGGCTCACTCACAATTTTGCCCAAAAACACAGCCATGAATAAAGAATGGTACCAAAACACCCTCCAACAGCAACTTCTTCCAACAATCCAACAACAGTTTGGTGAAGAACAATCCATTTTCCAGCACGATGGAGCACCGTGCCATAAGGCAAAATTGATATCGAAGTGGCTTTGGGACCAAAACGTTGAAATTTTGGGTCCATGGCCTGGAAACTCCCCAGAGCTTAATCCCATTGAGAACTTGTGGTCAATTCTCAAGAGGCGGGTGGACAAACAAAAACCCACTAATTCTGACAAACTCCAAGAAGTGATTATGAAAGAATGGGGAGCTGGGTCAGGATTTGGCCCAAAAGTTGATTGAGAGCATGCCCAGTCGAATTGCAGAGGTCCTGACAAAGAAGGGCCAACACTGCAAAAACTGACTCTTTGCATAAATGTCATGTAATTGTCAATAAAAGCCTTTGAAATGTATGAAGTGCTTGTAGTTATATTTCAGTACATCACAGAAACAACTGAAACAAAGATCTAAAAGCAGTTTAGCAGCAAACTTTGTGAAAACTAATATTTGTGTCATTCTCAAAACGTTTGACCACGACTGTAGACAATTTATTTTAAAATCTGACTTGTCATTATTTAATACTACATATCTACACTCTAAATATGCTAGGTTGTTGTAACTCAATGTTGGGTCAAATACAGACAAACCCAACATTGTGGTAATTTTTTCCAATTCAAATTAAATGACAGTTTTTGGTTTGCACTACCATTCAAAAGTATGAGATGTCTCTTCCCTATTTTGTTAGAGAAGTGGCGAAAAATCTTCAGCATTGATTCTGAGATTTTTGAAATGTATCGCTATTCTCTCTTTAATCGATTCTGAATTTAGTTTTTAACAGTAGATTTGTGTGTGCTTACATCTCTGCTTGTATCCAATTCTTTACAAATACTATTGAACCTAGCCTAGAGTGCCTAAAAATGAACCTAGAGAGCCATCTGTTGTTAAAAACTATCCTAGAGCGCCTAAAAACTAGCCTAGAGTAACTTCTGTTGTTAAAAGCTAGCCTAGAGCACCACCTGTTGTTAAAAACTGACCTAGAGCATCGTCTGCTGTTAAAAACTAGCCTACAGCATCATCTACTGTTAAAAACTAGCCTATTGTACCACCTACTGTTATAAAACTAGCCTAGAGCATCGTCTGCTGTTAAAACTAGCCTACAGCGACAACTGCTGTTAAAAAAAATAAGCTCAGAATCAGTTTAAGAGAGAACAGTGATGCATTTTGAAAATCTAAATTTCTCATCATTGCTCTATTATTTGACAGCGTGCCTATATGGAATTAACACAGATACAATTAGCATGCAATTAACATGCATTAACAACAATTTAACAGCGAGTCATTGAATCGTTCATTCAACTGATTTGCATGAAAACACAAATTCATTCAGGAATAGAACTTGCTGCATCACAATTCAACAACTTATAATATGTCCTAAAAGTCCCTCTTTTTGTGAATAAAAAAAAGTACACACTCCAGACTACGTTAGAAGAATAAATAGCTTTAAACAAACATTTTTCTGGTATAGGGGACGATTTTATATTTGTACTCTTTATCAATTCATTTTTTTTTAAAAGTACAATTTGTACCCTACACCATTAATGTGGAATTATTAGAGGGCATATGGAGCTGCCAGTATAAAAAGTTTCAAATGACTAGCAAACAAAATACAGCGCTCAGCATATACGAGTACACCCCATTTTAAAAAAAAAAGAATATTGTTATCCATTTTTCAGTGAATATGGGTAATATATATTGGTGCAATTGAACAAAACAGATTTATTAAACAGATATATTTATTAAAATAATATTTTAGTCACAGAACATCTTTAGAAATGAACAGATAATACATTTAACTTCATGCAAAAACAAATTACAAACTACAACATTTCAACTAAAGTGTTTATGTTTTTTGTTTCTCCTGATTATTGTTTTTATTTAATATTTTTCCCTGACATACAAATTTGGGCTACTAATTTCTGAACCATTATTGTAGGTTATTTTGTTAGATTAGCTCCAGATTTGCCTTCAGAACTGACTAAACTAACGTATATGCACAAATATAATATTGTAAAGCATCCTATAAAAAAATATTCATTTAAATGAGAGATTTGGGGTGTGGGGGTACTCATTTATGCTGAGCACTGTAGGTCTTTTCCGCAATATTTTTTGCGATATAAATACAATTTCACCACATACCTTCAATAGCTCTGGTTGGGAAGAACTCATTAACTGAGATTGATTTGGGATTATTTTGAATCATGCATAAAACATAATAAATTATTTAAAAGCATAGATAAATACAATAGAGCAAAGACGAAAGTGACATAAACAGTGGTTTATGGTATTCAGGTATAGAAATTGAATAATCAAATCAATTTCAAGTCTTCATTGTGTAAATTCATTCATTTTCTTTTCGGCTTAGTCCCTTTATTATTAATCTGGGGTCGCCACAGCGGAATGAACCGCCAACTTATCCAGCATATGTTTTACGCAGCGGATGCCCTTCCAGCTGCAACCCATCACTGGGAAACATCCATACACACTCATTCACACACATAGACTACAGATAATTTTAGCTTACCCAATTCACCTATACCGCATGTCTTTGGACTTGTGGGGGAAACCGGAGCACCCGGAGGAAACCCACGCCAACACGGGGAGAACATGCAAACTCCACACAGAAATGGCAACTGACCCAGCAGAGGCTTGAACCAGCGACCTTCTTGCTGTGAGGTGATCGTGCTACCCACTGCGAGGCCCATTGTTTAAATATTTAAATAAAATAAATCTTTATTAAAGTTACAAACAGTACAATTTCAGTTATGGGCCTTAAACGCGCACACACGCGCACACACACGCACACATGATAAACTTTAACTCTGTTATAAACTCAACATTACAGATCCTGCAATGTGATTATTGCAGATGCGCACATTATAGTATCGATGCTGAAACGATATATTGTGCAGCCCAACAATATTCTACTCAAAAGCTCTTTTAATGCACCGAATGTAAAAATTTGCTTGCTTCAATTGTATTATATAAGTGGACTAACACAGGAACAAGTCAATTAGGGTATGTCAGGGCTATTTCAGACACACTCTGCATGTCTATGAACAAATCATTGAGTCAGTTGTTTGATCAAAACCACTGAATCATTTAGGAATGAGACTACTGAGTGCATGGCGGACAACATTCCTGTTCACTAAACTGCTGTATAAAACCAACGTTAAAAGTGTTTTCTTTTGATCCGCTTGTCGTAGTTTGATTTGGAAATTCCTTCATCCCATTAATCACAAAGTACTATCTGTTTACAAACCGAACATCACTATTCAGATCAAGCAGTACACTCTTCCTCCGGTTTCCTCATCTCTCGGTGTTTGCTTTGAGAAGAGCAGGCGGAGGATTAGAAGACGTTTAAATCGCAGCAAACAGCCCACCTGATCCTCCGCACACACAGATGGTGATGCTGACCATGTTTTCCACTTCAGCACGAGAGAGAGAGAGAACGAGGAGGAAAAGAGGCCTCGGCAGCAGAGACACGGATTAAATGGATCTTTATAGCAGCTGAGCTCCTGAAATGAGACACACTAGCTAGAAAGAGGAATGTGGAGGACGGTGAGGGAAAAAAAGAGGTATGCATGAGGTCAACAAACTTCACTTTTTCAGCTTTAACTCCTCAAACCTCAGTGTTGTTGATTAATAAAATGACACACAGTATCACGAGTGACTGTGAGCATGCTAAATGGATTTTTATCACCATTTAATGTGTTTTTAACAGTTCTGTACGAGTTTGTCATGTCTTCTTCTGAGCTTTTAGTTTTGCCTCTTGTGCAGTGTGATTTTTCTGTCAAATTAAACTATACTTGTATTTCACTTCACATCCCAAAACCTTTACATGTTCACATCTACCTCTCAATGAACCTCGCAAAAATAAAAAAAGTAATTAAATCCATAGTATATAAAAGTAGAAATCGTAAACGATTCAAAAACAAGTAAGCTGAGAACATACATGATGTAATGTAATGTAATGTGTATTTATATAGTGCATTTATTGTGTATGGCCATACACCCAAAGCGCTTCACAATAATGAGGGGGGGGGGGGGGCGCTCCACACCACTACCAATGTTCAGCATCCACTTGGATGCAGCCACAGGACAATGGCGCCAGTGCGCTCACCACACACCAGCTATTGGTGGAGTGGAGAGACAGTGATAGAGGCAATTCAGTGGATGGGGATCATTGGGAGGCCATAATGGGTAAGGGCTGATGGAGGGAATTTGGCCAAGACACCGGGGTTACACCCCTACTCTTTACGAGAAGTGCCATGGAATTATGACCACAAAAGTCAGGACCTCTGTTTAACATCTCATCCGAAAGACATGATGTAGAATAAAACAGTCCAAAACCATTACCATTGGATCTGATGCTGATGAGATATAAAAATATGCTAATATTTGCTCTTAAACGATTACAGTTTTCAATGTACTTAACTACATGATACCAATGTATATAATCAATTTTAAAATAGCAACAATAGTTATGCGTAACGGTCATGACAAAGTACTAATTAACACTACACGTGGTTTATTGAGGTAAAGTTGGTTTTATATTTGCACATTCGTTCAGCGACAACTTGTGACACGCTCCCTATATTGTTTACCATGGTACTTTGAATAGTCGGTCTGAAATTACATGGAAGTATGACTCCAAAACAACATTAGCAATATTTATTTGACTGTTAACAATGTTGCACTTTGTCATTGGCTGCTAATATGATTTCACTATTTAGAATTAGCAAAGAATACTTTTCTGAAATCATATTATTAGGATAAAATTTAAAGGTGTGAACATAAAACCAAATTTACCTCAATACATGGCTTTTTGTGACCCATGAAAATCTAACTTATAAATAACAAAAAAAAAAACATTATTCCAGTTATGAAGAAAGTACAATATGCACATTTTTTGTTTGTAGTTAATTTGTCAAACAAACAAAACTTTGAAAATGAGTTTCATCATACAACACATAAACAGCTCAAAGTATTCAAAAGAACTTATCGTCAACAACGCAAAATATGATAGCCTACGTGGATGAAGCATCAACATGAATGAATCGTCAACATTATGACAAAGGAAGATTTTTCAGAAACGTCTCTCTGTTGAAAATATCTAAAATGGTCTATCACTCAAACACAACACTTTGTAATAATATGTCAATATGTTATTTAAACGAACAAATGTCAGCACAAACAACAACAACACGTGTAATTTACAACATTTGGATTAGCCGCTACGACGCTAATCGCAAACAGCGATCTCAACGTTCACAAAGAACCATCAAATCACTGATAACAACAAAGTTCTGCTCACCTGATTGTGAAAAGATGACTTTTGGATACGACAGCTGGATACGACAGTATTTCAGTCTTGACACGAGAACTCGGTTTTCTTTCGTACTTTCAAATATTTTAAATTAACGTGCACCTCTTGCCAGGTGATCACATGACGAAAGCCCTTAAAGGGACAGCACCCAACACCTAAAATGAGAGGAAAAAATAGACAAAATGCAAATAAAATAGTTAAAATGATAGTTTACCATAAAACAAAAATGTACTCACTATTTACTCAAAACTGTAACCATTGACTTCCATAGTATAGAAAAAACAAAGTCAATGGAAGTCAATAGTTACAGGTTTCCATTGAGGTAAAGTTGCACAGTTTTATATTTGCACATTTATTCATTTTTTAACAAAGTGATAACTTGTGTCCCTATATTGTTTGACGTCACCACACTACTTTCACTATTTGGTCTGAAATCAAGCATGCAAGTATGACTTCAAAATAACATTAGCACTATTTAATTGACTGTTAACAATGTTGTAGGCCTACTTTGATAGTCATTGGCTGCTAATATTCATTCATTCATTCATTTTCATTTCGGCTTAGTCCCTTTATTAATCTGGGGTCGCCACAGCGGAATGAACCGCCAACTTATCCAGCATATGTTTTACGCAGCGGATGCCCTTCCAGCTGCAACCCATTACTGGGAAACATCCACACACACCCATTCACACACACGCACACTATGGACAATTTAGCTTACCCAATTCACCTAAACCGCATGTCTTTGGAATTGTGTGGGAAACCGGAGCACCTGGAGGAAACCCACGCTGTTTGAAGTAGCTGGATGAAGAAGTTGTAATGAAGGGTTGGGGTGCTGGAAAGTGCTTCTGTCTTGGCAGGGTTGAGTTAAAGATGATGGTCCTTCATCCAGATTAAATCATCTGTCAGACATTCTGAGATGCAAGTAGGACTATCTACCGTTAGATCATCAGGCCAAAATCATACAGAGTTAAGTGCCATCAGCACAGCAGTCATATAGGAAACGCTTCCTAGATTCTGAATGATGAATTTTAGTATAGGCCTCACGGTGGCGGAGTGGGTAGCACAATCGCCTCACAGCAAGAAGGTCGCTGGTTCGAGCCTCGGCTGGGTCAGTTGGCATTTCTGTGTGGAGTTTGCATGTTCTCCCCGTGTTGGCGTGGGTTTCCTCCGGGTGCTCCGGTTTCCCCCACATGTCCAAAGACATGCGGTATAGGTGAATTGGGTAAGCTAAATTGTCCGTAGTGTATGAGTGTCAATGAGTGTGTGTGGATGTTTCCCAGTGATGGGTTGCAGCTGGAAGTGCATCCGCTGCGTAGAACATATGCTGGATAAGTTGGCGGTTCATTCCGCTGTGGCAACCCCAGATTAATAAAGGGACTAAGCCAAAATGAAAATGAATGAATGAATGAATGAATGAATGAATTTTAGTATAGAGGGAGAGGTAGATTCATCAACTCAGCTTTTTATATGAAATTTAGAGATTACAATTATCCACAACAATGCAAAGTATGATACCCTTCTTGTAGCATTATCACAAACGAAACGAAACTGATTGTCTAGAAACCTCTCTCTGTCGAAAATATCTAAAAACGATTTACCACTCAAATACAACATTTTGCAATAATATTTCAATATTTAAACAAATGGATATCACAAGGTCGCTGGTTCGTGAATTGGGTAAGCTAAATTGTCCATAGTGTATGTATGTGAATGAGTGTGTGTGTGTTTCCCAGTGATGGGTTGCAGCTAGAAGGGCATCCGCTGCGTAAAACATATGCTGGATAAGTTGGCGGTTCATTCCGCTGTTGCGACCCGAAAAGCCGAAAAGAAAATGAATGAATGAATGATATCAACACAAACAACAAAAACACACTTAATTTACAACGTTTGGATTAGCCGCTATGACGCTAATAGCAAATTACGATCTCAATCGTCACAAAGAACCATCAAATGATAAAAATTAAGTCAACTTAACAGTTCCCAGTTACAACAAGTTTACCCAATTTAAGTCAACTTGTTGCTTTTAAAGCAATGATTTTACTCCAGTAACTTCTGGTATAAGCTATGAACTATTTTAGAGTTTGATTCAATTTTTAAAGAACTGGTTCAAATGAACGATTTATTCACAAACATCATATATTTGCCTGATGCTTTGGATTACAGAATTAAAAATGCTGTAAATAATCTTCAATTTGCACAGACTGATATCTTTGCTTCACACAACCCCAATGTATCAGTACTAGGAATCATTCATTCATTCATTTTCTTTTCGACTTAGTCCCTTTATTAATCTGGGGTCGCCACAGCGGAATGAACCGCCAACTTATCCAGCATATGTTTTACGCAGCGGATGCCTTTCCAGCTGCAACCCATCACTGGGAAACATCCACACATACCCATTCACACACTACGGACAATTTAGCTTATCCAATTCACCTGTACCGCATGTCTTTGGACTTGTGGGGGAAACCGGAGCACCCGGAGGAAACCCACACCAACACGTGGAGAACATGCAAAGTCCACACAGAAATACCAACTGACCCAGCCGAGGCTCAAACCAGCGACCTTCTTGCTGTAAGGCGATGGTGCTTCTCACTGCGTCACCGTGCAGCCCGTACTAGGAATCATAAGTATTAATTTTGTGTTGTCTGTATGCTTTTTTCTTGCTCTCAAAGTGCCATTGACACCCAATTAATGAATCACTGAGTGCAATTTCAGTTGAAACTCTTCTTCAGTGTTCTACTAAAGAAAAAAAGCCACTTACATCCTGCATCGCCTCATGGGGACAATTAAACTAACAGCAAATTCTTATTTTTTGGTGCACTGTCCCTTTAAAAAATAGAATTGCATCAGACTGTTTGTTCTCTCTGGAAATGAATTCCCCCTCTCAAATATGTAGTTTTAGCTAATGTTCCTCCATGGTAAGCTCTTATATTTTATTTAGCGTCTGACTCTCTCTCTCTCACTCATTCTCTATTTTTATCTTCTTCTCCTCAGGAATACTTTCATTGTCTTCGTTAAACTGACAGTGTGATTGTGGGCGGGTGGGTGAGCATACCATCACCCACTGACAGATTTAAACTTAAACCTCTAATCTAATGAGCACGAGTCACACGCACACGCACACACAATCCTGATCAACTCTCCACATCGTTTCCCTTCCAATCGCACCATCATTCCCCCCGCACTCCTCCAATAATCACCTCATCCACACACACTCTCAGCACTTCTCTATTCGTCAGATATATTTCTTACCTCCACAGTGTCATTTTCTCAAGTTTTCATTGTGCATCTTGGCTCTCTTTGTCACTCCTCGCTGTCTTATCGGTCGTATGAGCCTGTGAAATGATAAAAAGACGCTTTTGAAAATAGTCTCAGCTGGAGGAGCTCCGAACCACAGAAAACTATAAGAGCAAAACAGCTTCTGTCTGTCTTTTAATCTTGAGTTTTGTTTGCTGCCTTTTTAGAAAGCGGCATGTGGTACAGACATCATATGGGACTTGTGATGATATATATATATATATATATCAGTATATGGTTTGTATTTTGATGCAGAAATCAAGGATGTTGTTCTGAGATCAAACTGAAGATGAGAAGGTGTTCGCTGGTGTTATTTTACCTTTTAACCCTCAATGTTATCTTAGCTATTCTTATACAATTATTTATTAGCAGAATGTGTATAACATCAAATATATGATAATCCAACAGTAAGCCTAATCATACACTCCTTAAAGAGATAGTTCACCCAAAAAAAAGATTCTCCTATCATTTATTCACCCTTGACTTGTTCCATGCCAGTTTGAGGTTTTTTTTGTTCTGTTTTGAAGAATGTTGAAAACCTGTAACCATTGACATCCACAGTAGGAAAATAAATACTATGAAAGTCAATATACTTACCAGTTTACAACATTTTTCAAAATATCTTCTTGTGTTAAACAGAACCAACAAACTGTAACCATTGGCATCCATAGTAGGAGCAAATAAATACTATGAAAGTCAATATACTTGACAACATCTTTCTAAATATCTTCAACTATCTTCTATATGTTCAACAGAAAAAAAACGAAAAAAAAAAACCTGTAACCATTTACATCCATAGTAGGAAAAATAAATACTATAAAAGTCAATATACTTACCAGTTTACAACATTTTTCAAAATATCTTCTAATGTTTTCAACAGAACAAAACAAAATGTACCCATTTACATCCAGAGTAAGAAGAATAAATACTATGAAAGTCAATATATTTGCCAACATTTTTCAAAATATTTTCTTGTGTTCTAAGCTAAGCCTAATCATACACTCCTTAAAGGGATAGTTCACCCAAAAATTTAAATTATCCTATCATTTATTCACCCTTGACTTGTTCCATGCCAGTTTGAGTTTTTTTTGTTCTGTTGAATACAAAAGAAGATGTTTTGAAGAATGTTGAAAACCTGTAACCATTGACATCCACAGTGGGAAAAATAAAGACTATGAAAGTCAATATACTTACCAGTTTCCAACATTTTTCAAAATATCTTCTTATGTGTTAAACATAACAAAAGAACTGTAACCATTGGCATCCATAGTAGGAAAAAATAAATACTATGAAAGTCAATATACTTTCCAACATTTTTCTAAATATCTTCTTATGTGTTCAACAGAACAAAAACAAAAACCTGTAACCATTTACGTCCATAGTAGAAAAAAAAATACTATGAAAGTCAATAATATTACCAGTTTCCAACATTTTTCAAAATATCTTCTTATGTGGTAAACAGAACAAAAAAACTGTAACCATTGACATCCAGAGTAGGAAAAATAAATACTATAAAAGTCAATATACTTACCAGTTTCCAACATTTTTCTAAATATCTTCTTATGTGTTCAACAACAAAAAAACTGTAGCTATTGACATCCACAGTAGGGAAAATAAATACTATGAAAGTCAATATACTATATATGAAAGTGTTTCAACATTTTTCAAAATAGCTTTGACCTTAAACTGGTTTGGAACAAGTCAAGGGTGAGTAAATGATGTAAATGATCATCACCTTAAAATTGCCTACAGGTATGTCCAAATAATTTTACACTAACATAATCCTTACTAAACATGCTGGCTGCATAATCATTATTACCATCAATCAAGTTATTCTTACACGTTAAACATAATGTAGAGAAAGAAATTACATACAGAGAAGCGTTTGTGTCTTTCAGCTTTACAAATGTTAACTCATCCGGTTTTTATTTAAAAGTCACGTGTGAGACTCGAGTGCAACGTTTACTTAGGAAAACAATGGATAATCAGTGCAATGCGGAGAGATGTGCTCTGTGTGAAAGAGCTCCAACATAGATTAGATGCTGTTCTTCTTTGGAAAGTGCTGGAATAAACACAGTGGTCTAAAGTAATGAATTATAAATACTCAAATTATTGTAACTGAATAGCTTTTCCCATGTTCACATGGGTTTTCTCCGGGTGCTCCGGGATCCCTGGGTTTCCCCCACAGTCTAAAGACATGCTCTATAGGTGAATTGGATGTACTAAATTGGCCGTAGTGAATGAGTGTGTGTAAATGAGAGAGTTTGGGTGCTTCTTAGTACTGGGTTGTGGCTGGAAGGGCATCTGCTGTGTAAAACATATGCTGGAATAGTTGGCGGTTCATTCCGCTGTGGCGACCCCTGATAAATAAGGGATTAAGCCGAAGGAAAATGAATGAATAGTTTTTTCAGAAAGTGTACTTTGTTAAGTTGTTTAAAAATGTATACTTTTACTTTGAGTACATTTGAGTATAGAGCTGTATCTGCATTTTTTACTCCACTTTTATCCCTCAACCTGCAGTCACTACTTTATATGTTTACTCTATTCACCATATGTCTATGGTGATTGGCTAAGTTGAATAATCAGTCCCGCAAATTCCCATCCAATCAAATCACACAGAAGTAAATGCATCAGACAGACTGACTTCAAGACACAGACACTTTATTATTGCAGCAAATATGTACAGTGTGACACGGTGTCTCAGTGGTTAGCACTGACGCCTCACAGTAAAAAGGTTGCTGGTTCGAGTCCCGGCTGGATCAGTTGCATGTTCTCCCTGTGTTGGAATGGGTTCCTCCGGGTACTCCAGTTTCCCCCACAGTCCAAAGACATGCACTATAGGTGAACTGAATAAACTAAATTGGCCGTAGTGTGTGTGTGAGTGAATGAGTGTGTATGGGTGTTTCCCAGTACTGGGTTGCAGCTGGGAGGGCATCCGCTGCGTAAAACATATTCTGGATAAGTTGGCGGTTCATTCCGCTGTGGCGACCCCTGATGAATAAAGGGACTACACCCAAGGAAAATGAATGAATGAATGAAAGTGCAGTGTGAAATATTAAAGTGCAAGAGACTGGTTTAGACTGCATGATAAGATGTGACATTCTGTAGTGCATTTATATTAAGGCCGTTTAGTGATTTCAGTCTTCATACAGTAGGCGTCCTTCTATATATGTAGGCGACCTTTATACAGTAGGCATCCTTGTACTGTATGAAGACTGAACGCCTTGAACGCCCAGTGAAATTAAAATAACGTTTTTTTAGATGTTAGAATCAGTATGTTAGTTTTTAAGGATATCTATAAGCTAGTGTGGTACAAAACAATGACAAAATGCTGGGTCAGTTGGCATTTCTGTGTGGAGTTTGCATGCTCTCCCTGTGTTGGCGTGGGTTTCCTCCGGGTGCTCCGGTTTCCCTCACAGTCCAAAGACATGTGCTATAGGTGAATTGAATAAACTAAATTGGGCTTAGTGTATGAGTGTGAATGAGAGTGTATGGGTGTTTCACAGTACTGGGTTGCAGCTGGAAGTTGGTGGTTGATAAGTTGGTGGTTCATTCCGCTGTTGTGACCCCTAATGAATAAAGGGACTAAGCCGAAGGAAAATGAATGAATGAATGAAGTTATAAAACCGATATAAACATGTAAATCTTCTAGTTTGTCTCTTACGCCTAAATGGATCAACGTTTTTTTTTCACGTCACCTCGTACTTCAGTTTCTCATCAAATCTTCTAACCAATCAAATGCTCTCTAGTATCTGACAGGCCCGCCCCCTTCACAACACTTCTCATTTGCTGTGCTTGAGCTCAACCACTCTCACTGGCAGAGCTGAAATAAAGCAAAACGCTATTGGCTGCTTTTTTAAAGGGGAGGAGCTACTCTATGTCCCGCCCTCTCTTCGTTTTTCAGCGGAGATTATGTCAAACATCGAATAAAAAAAATGCACATTTCAAAGCACTCCACGGGACCTTTAAACAATAAGCAAAATGCACTGCACTACAGAATGTTACGTTTTTAAACACATCCATGAACTGCATGTATTCTATCAGTGCTGCACAAGCTTGGTTTGTGGTGCCAACTGTTGGACACACATGTTAGTCAGGGTTCAAAGTGCATAAGCTAAGCATTAACACATCATAATCATACAGCTAAATTTTTCCCCTTGGGTTAAACAGATTTTACACCAAGTGTCGGCTTATTATAGGTGCATAATGTAACGCGTTCTCACAAGAAATTGATCTCGCGTTTTAAATTTATATTCCATGAGCGGCAAATGATTTAATTTACACTTAGAAACACCCTTAAAAGACACTTGCACTGATGTAAGCCATTTTTTAATTTGCAGTACATAAGGTGAAGTGATTTTTAAACTGGCAGGGGCTCAGTGGTTAGCACTATCATCTCACAGCAAGAAGGTCGCTGGTTTGAGTCCCGGCTGGACCAGTTGGCATTTCTGTGTGGAGTTTGCATGTTCTCCCCATGTTAGCGTGGGTTTCCCCTCACAGTCCAAACACATGCGCTATATGTAAACTAAATTGTCCGTAGTGTACGAGTGTGTGTGTGTGTGTGTGTGAATGAGAGAGTGTTTCCAAGTACTGGGCATCTGCTGCGTATATGCTGGAATAGTTGGCGACCCCTGATAAATAAGTGACTAAGTCGAAGGAAAATAATTGAATAAGGACTACGTTTTACTCATAATTTGGGTATAATTCAGAACAGATACTTTTACTCTACTTGCACTACACTTTTTTGGGGGGGGCAAGTAATGGTACTTTTACTTGAATATGATTATATAAATGCAGCCAAACAAAATGAGCTCTGAATTTTAAAATGGCACGTGTGTTATGTGAATGCTAGAGTAAAGACGTGGGGTTTTATATATTGCAATGTCAGATTATTCAAATATCGTGCAGCCCTACACTGTAAAAAACAACAGTTTCCGTAATTCCCATAATTTTGCATTATGGGACCCTGATCTCTGCTCTGTCATCTTTTGGTATTGAAAATTCAACTCTACAGTTTAACGAAGGGACTTTTACTGACACTTTAGTAGTTTGAAATAATATAATGTATGAAAAATAATAAAGAAATAAATCTGTAAAATAACAGAACATGTACCGGCGGTTTATTACAAGATATTTGTGCCGTAATATACAGCCCCAACACAGACAATATATCACTTTAAACTATTAAAAACGTTATTAAAAGTCACTTTTTCCAATGTTTTTAGGTTAAAAGGTGTCAGAAGAAAGATCAAGAGATCATAACATGATTCAAAAGCATAAATAAATGGGGAAATATAATAATAAAAACATGAAGCACAAAATAGGGAATACTGCTAATTTATGGATAATTTTTACAGTGTAGTATATAGAGTTACAGACCGTTTTAATTGAATTAATTAGCAAATGTACACTGTCCACATTAGACTCATCTCTAATGCTAACATGCTGACGCCAAAGTGCAAGCGAACTCCACACTGCACATTATAAGCACTACTATTTCTTATTTAAACACAAGGGAAGAGGAATGGAGGAATCATCAGGAGTTAAAAATGGTTCATTGGCGTCTGCTGCGATTCCTCAGCTGGAGTTTCGGGGTGACAGTTCTGAGACGGGACTCATTAGAGAGAGAGAGAGACTTGTGTGTGTGTGTGTGTGTGTGTGTGTGTGCGCGCATATGTGTGCATTTTCTCACCAGCTGTTCTCTTACAGGCCTCATTAGAGTGTTTGTGTTTGACGCTGCTCATGTTTGGTCAAAAACATTAGAATAATTTCACCTGGTCGCAGGATCACTATGAGCTCTTAAGGCCAGCTCTGAGTCTCTATATATATATATATGTGTGTGTGTGTGTGTGTGTGTGTGTGTGTGTGTGTGTGTGTGTGTTTTCTCACCAGCTGTTCTCTTACTGGCCTCATTAGAGTGTTTGTGTTTGACGCATCTCATGTTTGGTCAGAAACATTAGAATAATTTCACCTGGTCGCAGGTTCCCTATGAGCTCTTAAGGCCAGCTCTGAGTCTGTCTGTGTGTGTGTGTGTGTGTCTGTCTGTCTGTCTGTCTGT
>CAIGQW010000399.1:722247-736113 GCA_903798125.1 Danio choprae | reverse complement strand
CACACGCACACGCACACGCACACGCACACGCACACGCACTCACACTCACACACACACACTAATATGGCTTTATGGTCCAGCCCAGATTCATTGCTATTTTAGCTCATGAGACTTAATTAAGTTTGTTTAAGCATCCGATTTGAATCTTAGACTCTTAAAGAAAAAAATGGGCACAAGTGAGTCAATAGTTGTCATAAAATAAGAGTAAAGAGCTATGAATCTGATGCAGCTCTTGGAGAATTTCATTAAAAATACATATCCAATCACAGAAGGACATTTTTGATCATCAGTCTGAGTCCATATTAAGATCTTATCTTTTTTTAAGAGATAGTTTTGTCTCTAAAAGAATTTAAAAATTACTTTTAAAGATAAGTAATAAACTGTTAAAGACAGATCTTCTGTGATTTTTTGGGTTGTTTGTTGATTCCACATTCAACTTTCATCATTGCATTCTTTAACTACTCATCTTATTTTTAAAATCATCATGTTTAACAGTATGACAGCATTGCTCTTTTAGATCCTGAAACTTAGCTAAGTGTTTTGAAGTACTTTGACTTAAAGGGGACCTATTATGCCCCTTTCTACAAGAGGTAAAATAAGTCTCAGATGTCCCTAGAGTGTGTATGTAAAGTTTCAGCTCAACATACCACACAAATAATGATTTATAACTCATTGAAACTGACCCTTTTAGGCTTTGATACAAATTGTGCCGTTTTGGTGACTGCCGCTTTAAATTCAAATGAGATTGTGCTCTTTTCAAAAGAGGGCGGGGCTACAAATGCTTATGTGTCAGCTTATATATAAAACTTATATTTCCAATTTTTGATTATTGTAATACTGTTTATCAGACTGCATCGAAAATAGATCTTGCTCCTCTTAATACTTCATATAATAGACGTATATATTGCAGATTTGTTCTGGGTTGTTCTTTTTATACACATCATTGTATAATGTATGATCTACTGCAGTGAACGATATATTCACTGGCTTCAATTTACATTTAAATGTATTAATTTTAAGTATCCTTATTATTTACCACAATATTTAGTATTTTTTCCCTTAAATTATCAAGTTAGACATTTTGTTCAGACTTATTGTTTTGTTCCTTGTTTAAAAAAATCTCTTGGTAAAAGAGCTTTAATGTTTAAGGCAAGGCAAGGCAAGACAAGGCAGGTTTATTTATATAGCACATTTCATACACAGTGGCAATTCAAAGTGCTTTACATAAACAGGAATAAAAGAAACAAGTATAAAAAATAAAAACAAACAATATGAAAACAGATAAAAACAGATTAAAATGTGTTAAAACAGGTTATAAAAGAATGAAAAAGAAAAGAAAGACATAATAGTGCGATCTGTCGGATGTCGCACAGTGCTCATTCAGTAAAGGCACAGCTAAACAGATGTGTTTTCAGTCTGGATTTGAATGTACCTAATGTTGGAGCACATCTGATCATTTCTGGAAGCTGATTCCAGCAGCGGGGGGCGCAGTAGCTGAAGGCGGATTCACCCTGCTTTGACTAAACTCTTGGAATTTCTAGTTTATATGATCCTAAAGATCATAGGGGGTCCAATAGATTGGAATAAGTTAAGGTGTTTAAACAAACTTTGCTGTCATATTTTAATTTAGACTGTGTTACGACCCCAGAATGTCTAGGGCTGAGGTTGAACATAAATTAATAGAAAATAAATAAATGAACATTAACCAGATAATGATTTAATGACCTTAAAGTTCTTTTATTGTGAGAAAAGGGGGGGGGGGGGAGTTTGTGTTTACAGTATACAAAGAATAGGAGCAACACAAAATAACTTCAGGGCTGAGCAAGGCCAAAAAAAATAAACAAAAAAATTTACTAACTCCACCCAGAAGATAACTTACCTAATAGAGCCAAATGAAATGCAGAAAACAAATTACAAATACTACCCTTACTGTAATGCCTGGTTGGCAGATGGTGACACAACGAGACTGAGAACGAAGTACATTACAAAACGGATTTATTGAACACTTACTGGAACAGATATTGGATGCGGGAAGACAGGACGACACAGGAACAGATGAACCACACGAATCAGAATACTGGACAACAATGGACACAGACGAAAGGGTATAAATAGATGGGGGATGATTAGACTAATCACACACAAGGGATGAACACAGGTGGAACAGATTGACACTGATGGTGGCGGGAAAGACAATACAGAGAAATCACATGACGAAACAAAGGAAGACACGGACGAACACTGACACTTACTCCTTAACTAAATCAAAAAACAGGAGAAAAACGTCAATTAACAATAAATGCCTACGGCCCTACGTCGCTCAGTTTACAGCGTCATAATAAAATATATATGGGTGTGTCGGTCACAACAAGGAGGGGAGAGAAGAAAGATGGAGAGCACCTTAAAGTTCACAACTTTGTACAACTAGGAAAAAAACACCACAACAGGTTATTGACTAAGAACAAGACACTCTTTGGAAAGCTCTCCGTCTCTCCCCCCGCGATCTGACTCCGTCGGTCTCTTTTTCAAAAGATTGAAGATTGAAGACTACGTTTTCCGAGCACCAATCACAGCACACGCCTGCAGCACGTCCAATTAGGGCGGGGCGACCTGGAAATAAGTACAGGATGAGAGAGAGAGAGAGAAAGCGCAACACAGTGGCACAGAAACAACCCACCAATACGCCTAGGCGTAACAACTGTACTTGTTTTTCCTGAGAATGTTGTTGTTTATGTGGTGATGTGATTCACTGATCTGTACATCTTTTTGTAATATGTATATGTATGTATGTGTACTACTTCCCCTTTTGTTAATGGCAGTTTTGTTGTTTTTTGGATGTTATGTAATTTATGTTTTGTTTTTGTCTTCTTGTGTTGTGTGATTGGAATTAATTGTGGGACCCCCTTGAAGATGAGATGGTACAACTCAAGGGGTTTATCCTAATGAATATAGCATCAGATCAAAACTCTAATGGTGGCTGCTTCTTACTCAGGGCTGTTTATGCTAATGAGGGAAAGAGTGTAATGGGCGGGGCTCTTTCCCTCTGATGACACGTACAAAGGTAGAATGTCAATCAAAGTGTTTCTGTAGACTGTTTTTATGAAGTGTGATTATAAAAAACTGAATTAATTAATTTTTACCATTAGAGGCTGTTTTACCATTGCCACACAACTGTGTTTAAACCACTTATAAAAGTGAACTCCTTTAAACTCCATCAGGAAGAGAGGAAAATGGGCACAAATGATTCCATAGTTGTCATAAAAGACAAGTAAATGGCTATAAAATGAATCAGCTTAGATGGAGCAGTTCAGATGATGTAGCAAATTTGATTAAAATGCATGATATACAGTATATGGAACCTTTGAGTTATTCATTGAGCATTTGAGTCATTCATTATTAAGTTCTGTAGATCATTGGCATTTTTTTTCCTCAAGACAAACACTCATTCTGTCTCCAATTGCTCTACATTTAAATCTTTAATATCTCTGCGGTCTCTCCTGGACCACATTAAAGCTCTCATTTCTGATTCTCTCTCTCCTATAGGAGATTGAAGTGTGCAGTAGATCAACAGGGGGAAAAAAACCCTCCTCCGTTTTCATCTAGAAACTAATCACACACTCATCTTTGGCGCTCCTCCCTTCCGCTCGTTCGGTGTAATAGAGACGCGATCGCTCTCAATCTTCAATCCAAATCCATACTCGCTGGAGATCTCCCAATTAGTTTCTTTAATGACTATTGAACACCAACATCAAGTAAATTACAGCCAGACATTTGTAGTCTGTGAGGCAATCTGAGCTCAATCGCAAAGGAGGACTAGAGTTCAGAAACAACCAGAACAACCAGGAGCATTTCAATCTTTACTTCACAACAGTTACACGGTTTAAGGCAAACGTGAGCAACCTTAAAGGAACATACACTTAAAAATCAAAATTATGACTCTGTTAGAGTTAAACTGTTGAGTTTTAGTATTTTTGAAACCATTCAGCCATCCAGGCAGGAGCACTTTTAGCTTAGCTTAGCTTAGCATAGATCATTGAATCGGATTAGATTATTAGCATCAAAAATAAAGATAAAATTTCTATTTTAAGCTTGACACTTCTGCATTTACATCGTTTTCTAAGACTGATGTAAAAATGTAAAGTTTCTATTTTCTAAGCCGATATAAGAGCAGAGATGGGAAGTAAAAAAGTAATACTTCATTACTGTACCTAAATCCATTTATCTGGTATCAGTACTTCACTATTTATTTTTCTGATAACATTTTACTTTTATTCATTACATTTTTACACAAATGTCTGTACTTTCTACTCCTTACATTTTTTTTAAAACCAGGCTTGTCACTTTATTCGAATGTGTTTGGTGGCGCAATCTATATTACCTCAAAACAAATATTTCAGATTTCACACTACCTAAAATGACTGATTTGATGGCCTCTTTTCTCAATATTTGCAGCAATATTTGTAACAAACAAAGACAGATTGGGAGATTTAGAGCAATACATTATATTTATTCATTCATTCATTCATTTTCTTTTCGGCTTAGTCCCTTCATTAATCTGGGGTCGCCACAGCAGAATGAACCGCCAACTTATCCAGCATATGTTTTACGCAGCGGATGCCCTTCCAGCTGCAACCCATCACTGGGAAACATCCATACACACCCATTCACATTCATACACTACAGACAATTTAGCTTACCCAATTCACCTATACCGCATGTCTTTGGACTTGTGGGGGAAACGGGAGCACCCAAAGAAAACCCACACAAACATGGGGAGAACATGCAAACTCCACACAGAAACGGCAACTGACCCAGCCGGGGCTCGAACCAGCAACCTTCTTGCTGTGAGGCGATTGTGCTACTCACTGCGCCACCGTGCTGCCCTACATTATATTTATATGCATTCTAATATGTACTAGTCTACTATTTTTATTTATTTTGACATGGACATCACAATTACACTGGACAACCAAATGCATTTGTTTAAGTGTTTTAGCAGACTTGCTAATTCTCAACACCTGTCCAAGGGAGGCTTGACATAAAATGAAAATTAAATAGATACATACACACAACATTATAATTCTTTACATAAAGTTGCTATAAGGCAAAAGCAAAGGCAGCATGATCAAACAAACTAATAGTAGACTATTTGTGTAAACACTGCTGTTTTGTTTTTAACTACTTTTTAAGTGCACTATTAAAAACATTTATATTACTTACTAATTTTAGGCTAACAGGTTAATCAATCCACAATTTGGTTCCCTTAACAGAGAAAACAGATTGACCAAAAGAGGCCTTACATACAGGTCTTACTATACTATTACTATACTATACTACTACTGTATTTAAATCTCTATTACATTTGTTTCTAAATAAATAAAACAGATGCTTTTTGTTCTGTTTTCTAGCTACTTTATAAACCTGATGGGGCATTAAAAGTTCGATATATCAAGTAGCCTAAAAAAACAAAAGAATCAGAGCACACGCTTTCTGTCATGTTTAGTCCAGATAAATATGAAACTAATGTTTTTGTGTAGTTTGATGGTTGTTTGAACACGTTGATGAAAAAGATGTCACAGAGTGTGTGTTTGTGTGTGTGTGTGTGTGTATGTGAGAGAGAGAGAGAGAGAGAGAGAGAGAGTACACGTGCATCTATTAGAATTTTTGCGATTGATTCAACAACCCAGTTCAAACAGACTTTAGCTGAATGCACATAAGGATAACATCACATGACACAGGCCACACATTTGACACAAAGCGCAGCACCATGCCTAAAAGCGGGATTGATTTACTTTTGCCTGGCTCTGCAGATATTGTTTTTGATTTCCATCTGGTTGACATGCCATACTTTTTAAAACACACTTTTTCACCACTGGTGGGAGTGCGCCCATTCCACCATGCGCGATATACAGAGAGAAGATAAATGTAAACACGTAAGCATGTACATGCACAGAAATAAAGGTACGGGAGTCTGTCACTGTCACTGGGGCAGTACCTTTTCAAAAGATACATAATTATAACTAAAAGATCCATACTGGTACCTTGTAATCTAAAATTAAAATCTGAAAATAAGCTTTCTGTTTGTTTTCAGTTAAATTCTCAGATTATGCCTGTCTGAGGTATTGGGCGTGGCTAACATACTTAACCACGCCCCTCCAAACTGTCAGTTTTGACAACAAACTGGAGGAGGTGTCTGTTAGGTTGTAATAACTCTCCTCATACCCTTTTAACGATCTTTATGAATGAAATGCCTACTTTACTACATCCAATCAGCTCACAGTAGAAAAAACAAGCCACGCCCACTGTTTTCTCATTTAATATTCTGTTTCTTTAGGAACTTCGCCACAAAATACAAAAAAAATGGTCACAGTTTCCGGTTCATGCTGACTTTAATAAAAAAACTAAGTATAGACCTGATCTGTAGGAACGGAACCTTAAAGGACTTCTGCTGTGATCTGACGCTATACAGAAAATCATCTGAATGGAGTCAAAAATGGTAAAACTCAACTGTTTAACTCTAGGGGAGTTGTAAAATGAGCTTATTTTCATTAAAAAAAAGTGTAGCGTTCCTTTAACAAGACACAGCCAATGTGCACTTGTGTAACTGTAAAGCAGCTTACTGATGTTCTAAAGAGGCTAATTAGCTGCGGTTCAACATGAGACACTGACAGAAAGACAAGCAATCATGTGTATTTGTTCGCTTTTTGAAGACGTTTTACATCTATTACGTAATGTTCGAAAGTAAAGGCACTTTCTGGAAAGTCTTTAGACAAAGAGCGAGTGCGTTTGTTGCATACAGTCAGATAAAATATACAGCGGGGAAAATAAGTATTGAACACATCACCATTTTTCTTAGAAAGCATATTTCTAAAGGTACTGTTGACTTGACATTTTCACCGGATGTTGGTATCAGCCAAAGAAATCTATATATGCAAAGAAAACAAATCTAATTAGTTTACAAATTAAGTTAAAAGATTAAATGAAATGACGCAGGGAAAAAGTATTGAACACATGAAGAAAGGGAGGTCTAGAAAGGCAGTGAAAGCCCAAACAGCAGCTGAAATTCCTCAGTAGTTCTTCAGCAACCCTCTGTCCTTCCTCATTGTAAATGAATATCAGCTGCTTCAGTCCAACATCTACATTAACAGGATGATGAAGATGAAACCAGGGTGGACATTTCAGCAAGACAATGATTCAAAACACAGCCAAGGAAACTCAAATGCTTTCAGAGAAAGAAAATCAAGCTGTAGAATGGCCTAGGAAATCACCTGACTTAAATCCAATAGAAAATACAAAATAAAGATCAGATTTGATAGACGAGACCCACAGAACCATCAAGATTTTTACACTGTTGAAGACACCTGAGCAATGGGACTTCATCTGTTCTCCATTTGAGGCGTCTTTAAGCTGCCATCACCAAAAAACCCCTTTTATATAAAGTATTAAATACATTTCAGTAGTTCAGTGCTTTCTCCTTGTGTCGTTTCATTGTCATTACACATTACACTCATTTTTCAGATTTGTTTTGTTTTATTTTTATGTTTGTACTGTTTGGTTTTTTACCAAAATCTGGTTCAATTCCATGTCAACAGCTCCTTTAGAAATATTATTACCAGGAAAAAACAGGACATGTTCAATACTTATTTCCCCCACTGTGTATTAAAAAAAATACTGCTGAATAAGACTTTTTAATGATTGAACATTAACAAAACATTAACATTTGGTGTGAAATTCACTTCCACACAATAGTCTAAAATGAATGCTCACCATTAACCAAGTGAGCGCAAAAAATAAAATAAAAGGCTTTGGCGAGCAAATAAAATGGAGTAACTGGACAGATGAAAATTTACCATCAGCAGTAAAGCAGCAAGCCAAGCGTTTTTCTTTGTTATTACCAAAGCCACCGAGTGCCATGTGCTGCAGACACGACTGTGGTGCCAAATCAATAACGAAGAAGTAAATGAGGAAGATTCTGGGTATTTTTGTGACTGAGAAACTCACCAGTGACTCCGAGAGATGTGATGACCTGTGCGGTTTGCTGCAAACATGGAAGCTAAATAAAAATGAAATTATTCCTTTGTCAGAAATAAGATATGGCTAAAATACTATAAAGCTTTTTCTGTGATATATTTTGCACTCCCAGCTTAAAATAAATAACAAGTGTCTTATACTCACCAAGGCTGCATTTATTTGATCAAATATACATAATAATAATAATAATAATAATAATAATAATAATAATAATAATAATAATAATAATATCATAAAATACATTAAATAACGTTAATTAATAAAGTCTTCAATGTCACGAGTCTCATAACAATCCTTTATCAGTGGTCAGGACGTTTTCCTGATTTTGTCCCCCAATTTCAATTATGTCTGACCTGGTTTTAATTGTTTAATATTATTTTTAATATATTAATTTATTAAAATCACTAATCCAATCAGTGGAAACATTAAACATACCAAATATTGTATTACAGTTACATTTGGCAATATTACAACTTGTGCAAAAGAAGTACCATTACACTTTTAAGAAATCCATGTTTCCATGTTTAACTAAACTTATGATTTATTTCTGGTAAAATTAAAGCATGCAATTTTGTGTTTAATTATTTAAAAGTTATTACCATTATACTACTACCACTACTACTACTACCACAACTCCTACCACTGCTACTACTACCACCACCACTGCCATTACTACTACCACTATATTACTACTACTACCACTACTCCTACTACCACCACTACCACTACCACCACTGCCACTACCACCACTGCCACTACCACCACTGCCACTCCTACTACTACCACTACTACCACTGCTACCACTACCACTTCTACTACTACTATTACCATTACTACCACCACCACCACTACTACTACCACTACCACCACCACCACTGTTGGGGGTAACGCATTACAAGTAACGCGAGTTACATAATAACATTACTTTTCTAAGTAACGAGTAAAGTAACGCATTATTTTTAAAAATTAAGTAATAATATTTGAGTTACTTTTAAAAAAAAACGCAAGTTAATTTTGAGCTTAATTAATTTTTAGCTTAGTTCATTTTTAGCTTAGTTCATTTTTCGCTTAGTTATTTTTTAGCTTAGTTCATTTTTAGCTTAGTTCATTTTTAGCTTAGTTAATTCGCTTTTAAAAAAATGCTGAATTAAAATGAACGTAGTCACGGTAAATCCCGCACCCAATGAGAGAATGCAGGAACAGACAGAAATGAAGATGGCGGAGCCTTAGATTTCTGCAATGGAAATATTTTCACTAGTTTGAGCGCATTGAAGAAAAGGAAAAGAAGATTATCTGAATGGACAGTAATTTTACTTTTTAATGAGACAAAAAGTACAAAAGTAGCAAACGCATTGCTTTAAACTTTCATTAATCTGTATATATGGCATGTATAGCTCTGGGGTCAGGAACTTCTCAGAAGAACTTCTCATTCATTTTTTTATGTTTTTTTTTTTTTAGTAAATGAAGGTCATACAGTGTGTTGTTAACTCCTAAAAAAAACAAAAAAAAACCCTGCAAGTTCTGAAAGAGACCAAGCCTCAGCCAGGTCAGAAAAAGTAACTCAAAAGTAACGTAATGCATTACTTATCATAAAAAGTAACTAAGTAATGCAACTAGTTACTTTTTTGGGGAGTAACTCAATATTGTAATGCATTACTTTCTAAAGTAACTTTCCCCCAACACTGAAGACGACTACTACTACTACTGATAATAAAAAATACAATAAAATAAATAAATAAAAATATAGTAATAATTATTATTATTTTTACTATTGTGACAAAATAAACAATATTTTACTATTGCACTGTATGCACTTCTTAAAGTATGACAATATCATTAATTTTTGACAAATATTTACCAAATTTCATGACATTCAGGATTATAGACATTATACATAATTCTGTCCGTGTTTTTTAACATCATGAAAATCATAGAGCGCTAAAAAAGTCGGAAAACAATATAAATTTGTGATTCTTTTGTGATAAGAATTGACAAGAGCTGCTTTGAATCTATTGGCATTGTATGAAGTGCTATAATAAGCAATGCAAAACAGATTGGTATTTCATTTGGACTGAAAGAAAGAAAGGGACAGACAGACGGCATAGAAAGAACACCAAAAAAGAAGAAGAACTGAATAAGAAAAGGGAAATAGTGGTGGAAAGATGAACAGTGAAGGATGGGGAGAAAAAATTGGGAGAAACGTGGAGTCGAGATCGGCTAAAAATAGCGCAAGTAAAAAAGAAAGAGAGTCTGGTATGTAGGGCGGGATTGACAATTGAAAACGAGAGCGATGAAGAAGATTCAGAAATCCAGAAAGACAAATCCAGATCTCGCAATTACAGATTTCGTAGCTGATGCAATACATCTATATAGCTGAGAAACTCAGATGTATCTTTGTTTTGGCCTGTATCTGTCAAGCCTGACAGCGTGGGCAAAAAAATACACACCCAAGATCATTACGAATATTCATGAGGGCCATATGACATCAGGACGTGGGTGTCGCATATAGACTGCTCTTTTTTTATCCATAAATAACAGATCTCTCTCTCTCTGTGTGTGTGTTTTCCAGCACTGTCAGGGATCTGGACAAGGTGAACGGCCTCATTAAGATCTCGTCAGATGTCTTCGGCTCTCCCGAGGCTCATTCAGACTCTTCTGATCAGCAAGGTCGAGTGTACTGCGATCAGACTGTGTAATGTCTGCTGGTGATTGACAGCTCTGCAGGCCAGTGACGAGTCAAACTGGAGCACATAAGCCCCGCCCACAGTTTCTAGAGGAAAATGTTGTCATTTCAGACATCCGTTAAATGACAAATACATTTAGATTCTGGTGAAACTGCAGACTTTTAAAACTCCCTGGCTGTCAGTAAGCTATGCGCAATTAAGTGCAATTCTTAATGAACTCAATAATGAGAAATAAAGGTACAAGAGCTTGGGTGGTACATTTTCAAAATACATTTTCTTTTTTTATATTTTTCATGTATACATTTGTAACTAAAAGGTCCTTATTAATACCTCAAGGGTACATATTAGTACCTTAAAAAGTACAAAAGGGTATCTCTTGAAATTTTTAGATACTTATATATAGCTTTGAGGTACCAATATGAACCCTTTAAGTATAAATATGTACCTTTTGAAAAGGTACCACCCCAGTGACATCTCTCATACCTTTATTTCTGAGAGGCGTAGGAAATATTTATGAGAAAGATTTTGTTATTCATGTTTTTGGGGCATTTACTGTATACTTTTGAATGTCATTATGGGATCTTGATCTTTCCTTTTGATGACGAAAAGATTGAAAAAGTGACTTTTACTTAGATTTTTAATAGTTTGAAATGATATATTGTAAATTATGTAAATTATATGTTGTAGATTATGGTACAATGACAATGGTTTTTCTGTTATTTCACTGGACATAATTATATATATATATATATATATATATATATATATATTCTATACATACTATTTCTGATACATTATATTGTTTCTAACTACTAAAATGTCACTAAAAGTCACTTTGTTAAACTGCAGAGTTGAATTTTCAATATCAAAATCGACAAAGCAGAGATAAAACTCCCATAATGCATATGGAAAACAACTGTGAATCACAAAAATCTAAAATTTCATAACAAAATTTTGAACCCACAGCTAAACTTTGATGCCAAAAAAAGATAAAATAAATAATAAATAATATATTGAGGTCTGGACTGTGTTTAATTCATTTAAATGTTTGTAGTTTGTTACCTAATTTGGCCATGGTGTAAATATGGGCTAAAAATGAAGCAGCAGATAAACCTAAAATGACAGATTGTATGAAAAAAATATTCATGCAAATGTAAAACTGATATGGATTATTATGAATTGCCATTAGAGCCTGGTTTAATGTGATGAATTTGCATGATTTCAAATGTATGAAAACCACCATGAGTAACAACGAGATCGCATGAACTCATGAACCGAAACAAAAAATAGTTTTTAAAACTATAGAATGAAGCCCTGACGTCTATAGATATGACATTATCTTTAATATTATTACATGTAAATGTATATGATTGGTTTCCATCGGTTTTATTGTCTACTAGGTGATTACTTTTAGTAACAGAAAAAATCCTTTTCAGGAATAATCTTAACATGTCATCAATCCTTACTTGACGTACAGTATTTAATGACATGCGTGATGTCATCAAGTAGGCGAGACTATTGACTGACTTCCAGCAAAAAGGCAGCAAAAGTGCCGTGTTTTTGTACTGACTGTCTTATAAATAAAAATACCCAATATCATCTCGCTTTTGAGGCGGCACAGTGGCTCAGTGGTTAGCACTGTCGCATTACAGCAAGAAGGTCGCTGGTTCGAGTCCCGGCTGGGCCAGTTGGCATTTCTGTGTGGAGTTTGCATGTTCTTCCCGTGTTGGCGTGGCTTTCCTCCGGGTGCTCCGATTTCCCCCACAGTCTAAAGACATGCGCTATAGACTTAATTGTCCGTAGTGTATGTGTGTGAATGAGTGTGTATGGGTGTTTCCCAGTACTAGGTTGCAGCTGGAAGGGGATACGGTGTGTAAAACATGCATTATTTCATTCCTCTGTGGCGACCCCTAATAAATAAGGGACTAAGCCGAGGGAAAATAAATGAATGAATCTCGCTTTTGTTTCACTGTGGTGTAAAAATGTCTACAGAAGAGCTTCTGTGCTCCTATTGGTCAACACATAAATGAAAACAATTACAAATTAGAGACAATTAAAAACCCCCAGATGTGACTGCAATACAATCAATCAAGCTAGTCTCTCAGGATGCATTAAAATGATCAATTATTGTATCCCGATGGCCATTTTATTTGGTTTACGAATCACCACAACCACCCTATTTCAACCAGACTGAGCGAAAAATATCATGTCATCTGAAGCTGTCATTATGTGTTGGTTTATAATGTCAGTAACTAGCGTGAGTGATAGCTCTAGCGGTGTTTACCTTGGACGAGCCTGTATGAAACGATTAAAATGATCAACACTCGCTGACAGACTGTGAAATTGTGAGGCTCCGGTGTAAATCTTTCCGGCGTTCAAAAGCAAAACCAGCTTGTAGTTGAATTATTATCTGCTCCTCCGTGTTTCAGCGGTTTTGACAAGAATATCAGGACTCGTAAAGGAAAGGTAAATGTCAGAGCACTGGTTGTTTGACGGAGACTCTTCATCACTCAAATCACACACCGTGGTCTACACTGCTACTGTCCTGCTGCACAACATACAGACAAATCCACACTACTCACTGCGACTGCCAATGCCTGGAGAAGCCACATTGGACCAAACTCCACCATTTCAAGCTGTTCAACAAAGTCAAGTAAGGACAAAGACTATATATACACAAGACGTGCCACTCGTATAGGCATGGGCAGGTGAGATATCACAGTTTCACGGTATTGTGATTACTGCTTTAAAATATGTTCATTTTAAATGTCTAGGTAATAAAACAACACATTTTTCCCCCCATTGAACACAATGTATTTTAAGAAACATTTAAAATATTTCGGAACAGTAAACATGTCAGGCTAAATAAACTACAATAAATCACTGACTTCTGCTATCTTCATTAATTCATTGTCATTTTGGCTTAGTTCCTTTATTAATCTGGGGTCGCCACAGCGGAATGAACCGCCAACTTATCCAGCATATGTTTTAAGCAGCAGATGCCCTACTAGCTGCAACCCATCACTGGGAAACATCCACACACACCCATTGACACACACACACACTATGGACAATTTAGCCTACCCAATTCACCTATACCGCATGTCTTTGGACTTGTGGGGGAAACCGGAGCACCCGGAGGAAACCCACG
>CAIGQW010000399.1:677766-690824 GCA_903798125.1 Danio choprae | reverse complement strand
TGTGTGTGTGTGTGTGTGTGTGTGTGTGTGTGTGTGTGTGTGTGTGTTCATTGTTTGGAAAAAAGGCATGCATAAGAAAGAGATGAGGTTCAAATAGGTGTGCTGCTTCTTTTAGTACTTCAGCATCATTTTTGGAATTTTGCATATTAACGGTGAAACCATTCTTGCATTGACCTACTGAACCATAAAATCAACAATATAGCAATACATTAGCAAACATGCAGTTGAGGTCAGAATTATTAGCCCTCCTGGATTATAATAATAATAATTATTGCTTATATTTATATATAGCGCTTTTCTAGACACTCAAAACGCTTTACACATCGGGGGGAATCACCTCATCCACCACAAGTGTGCAGCATCCATCTGGATGATGCGAAGTGATGAAGCCAATTATGATATGGGGATGGTTAGGAGGCCATGATGGACAGAGGCCAGTGGGCAAATTTGGCCAAATAAACCCCAACTCTTTATCAAAGGACATCCTAATTCGAACATACTACTCGGCTCGCATACTGTTTTTAGCGTACTATATAGTATGGAAGTAAGCGATTTCGGACGCAGCCTTAGTAACTTTTAATGTTTCACTGTAGCAATGCCCTAGCAACCAAATACAAACACACAGAATTATGCTGACAATGATCCAAACTTAGATCTAAAGTACACTTTTTTAGCATAGCAACACTCTTGAACCTTCCCTGTGAACTTTGTTACATTTTAATTAAATTATATTTTGATATGAGGAAACGATGCACAAAAAGGAAGCCCCGCCCCCTACTCAATATTCTGTTTCAGTTGGAAGTACATCAACATCAACAAAAGTCTCAGCAACTTCCGGTTCACGCTGACTTTAAAATTTTAGAGAAGCATAGCAACACCCTGGCAACCACCCTTGTGAAATTGAGTAAATTTTATTGCTTCAGTGTAGCAATGCCCTAGCAACCAAATACAAATGCAAATAATCATCCTGACAACCATTCAAAACACAACAATTAACTTGTAGCATAGCAACACCCTGGCAACTGCTTAAATTTTAATTAAATGATATTTTGCTGGGCGTCACGGTGGCGCAGTGGGTAGCACGTTCGCAGTTGGCATTTCTGTGTGGAGTTTGCATGTTCTCCCCGTGTTTGCTTGAGTTTCCTCCAGGTGCTCCGGTTTTCTCCACAAGTCCAAAGACATGCGTTATAGGTGAATTGGGTAAGCTAAATTGTCGAGTATGAGTGTGTATGGATGTTTCCCAGTAATGGGTTGCAGCTGGAAGGGCATCGGCTGCGTAAAACATGTGCTGGATAAGTTGGCGGTTCATTCCGCTGTGGCGACCCCTGATGAATAAAGGGACTAAGGCGAAAAGAAAATGAATGAATGAATTAATATTTTGCCATGAGGGAATGATGCAAAGAAAAAAGGAAGCCCCGCCCCCTACTCAATATTCTGTTTCAGTTGGAAGTACATTAACATACTAAAATAAAAGTCTCAGCAACTTCCGGTTCACGCTGACTTTAATGTTTCAATGTAGCAACGCCCTTGCAACCAAATACTAACACACAGAATCATCCGGACAACGATTCAAAACCTAAAAACTTAGATCTAAAGTTTCCTAGCATAGCAACACCCTGGTAACTGCCCAAAACACCATTGGATCTTCCCAGTGAAACTTACACCACTCACTTTCTTCAAGGAAATGTAATCGACCATCTGTTCTCACACACGTATCCTTCCCTTTTACCAACATATAAAACACCACTTCCCCAAAATCGCAGAATAAATCCCCACGTCGTGCAGCAGGACGGATATTCTACAAAACAGCAGGAAGAACAGACTGCTCGGAGAACACAGAGGAGGCGCAGGGGCTGGAGAGAGTAAATGTTCAAGCAGCAGGGCTTCGTTCCAAATACCTCTGCAGCAACACACACACACCCTAGAGTTAAGCAGACCATTTGAAGTTTCTGCTGGAGAAAAACTTCTGAGAAGGTGGATTCTCCTCCTCTCCACGCTGCAGAACCAGAACCAGCACTCCACTGATAAATCACTCATATCATGTTGGACTGTTTTTCTACACAGAGCCTCAAGCTTGAAGGCTTTACTGTAGACCATTACAGATGACTTACTGCTGCCACACTCTCCTTCTGTCCAGCAGCTCGGTCCGGTTTCTGCTGGTACTTTCTCAACCAATCATCATCCGGCGCTCCTGGATATTATCGTTTTGCTGGGGGCTGCAGAAATCGCGCAGCCTCCGCATGAATTATTAAAGGTGATAAAAAAGAACAGCGTTAAAGGGAATCCCAATTTGAGGTTGCGGTTTTGCTGCTCTCACGTTGATGAAAGTAAAATTGATCGCTGTTGCCTTAGAGAAGGCAGATATATATAAAACATTCATATCAGACGTTTACTGCACATCTCCTGTCAGAATTAATAGCAGCGTGTACCTGAATGAACATATGAGGGCTTTTGTAAAGCTAATCCATTAGGTTGTGCTGAACATTCAGATTATAGAGAAGAACATGATGCACTTGCATGTTTATGTGCACTGTAAAGAAATGATATGACAAAAAGTTACGACTACAAATGTTTATAAAGTTATTCATTTATTTACTGTATTAATTTTCCTTCGGCTTAGTCCCTTATTTATCAGGGGTCGCCACAGCAGAATGAACCACCAACTATTCCAGCATATGTTTCACACAGCCGCATCCCAGAAACACCAGTACACTCTGGCATTCACACACACACTCGTACACTAAGGCCAATTTTGTTTACCCAATTCACCTATAGGGCCTCACGGTGGCGCAGTGGGTAGCACGTTCGCCTCACAGCAAGAAGGTTGCTGGTTCGAGCCTCGGCTGGGTCAGTTGGCATTTCTGTGTGGAGTTTGCATGTTCTCCCCGTGTTGGCGTGGGTTTCCTCCGGGTGCTCCGGTTTCCCCCACAAGCCCAAAGACATGTGGTATAGGTGAATTAGGTAAGCTAAATTGTCCGTAGTGTATGTGTGTGAATGAGTGTGTGTGGATGTTTCCCAGTGATGGGTTGCAGCTAGAAGGGCATCCGCTGCGTAAAACATATGCTGGATAAGTTGGCGGTTCATTCCGCTGTGGCGACCCCAGATTAATAAAGGGACTAAGCCAAAATGAAAATGAATGAATGAATTCACCTATAGCGCATGTCTTTGGACTGTGGGGGAAACCGGAGGAAACCCACGCCAACACGGGGAGAACATGCAAACTCCACACAGAAACGCTAACTGGCCCAGTCTGGACTCGAACCAGCGACCTTCTTGCTGTTAGGTGACAGTGCTAACCACTGAGCCACCGTGCCACCTGTTTTTAAGTTACTTTAACTTATTTTAGTAAGTTATTCAGGTTTCAACAACTTTAAAGTTATGCAAAACTTAACTTAATATTTTTTGTCATTGATATCTTTTGTGATTGATATAAGTTGAGATGACTGGAAAAGTTTTTTTGATTCATCTAAAAGATTAAGGCAGCAAGAATGTTTTACTGAATGTGAATGGATGATGTCAAGCTTTTAAAATGACAAAAACAGCACATAAGTGAGTAAATAATGCCAGAATTGTAACAACTCCTATTGCTCATGGCTGAATAGTAAATTTGAATCAATTTGAACATATTATTTCTCACAAAAATGTTAATTTGCAGCAAATTTACATCCAAGAGGTTCTTCAGTTGAACATTAAAGAAGGTTTTTTTTAGCTGAAAATGGTGATTCATGAAACGCAAGTCAACAGTTACCAGAACTTTGAGTAGGATTTGTGCCTGCAATGGAGCCTTTTCACATTTCCGGGGTTTCTCACCAGCAGAAGTCGTCATAGTTGGGTAAACTTCGAGCGCAGTGAATGGGAGAGTACAAGCAATATTTTTTTACAATCCTATTTGCTGAAATAATAAAAGAAAAACTCAATGATGTTGTTATCAAGACTTTCAGAAAAGGGAAAAAAATTGTGTGAGACTCATAACGGCAGCCAAAAGAGAAAACAACGTCAAATTTACTGTCCTGTCCATAGAAGCTGCATTACAAACTCCACATACAAGCAGTAATTCGTTTGTTGTAATTTGATGCAAAAATGAAAAAATAGATGATATTTGAGATTTTAATACATGAGATTTGTGGAGTCACTGCAAAATATACCCATAACATAGTGAAAGTTTATCATTAGCATGTGTTTTAAAGTCATTTCAAGAGTTTAAAGCATCCGGGTACAAACAAAGTACACTTGTAACTTTAGTGAAGAATAATTTTACTGAATAAATACAATGAAGACCATACAGTGTTATTTTACATTTCATTATTCAATTTCTGTGCCTTAATACTGTTTGACTCTCCGGAAAACCATCAAGCGCTGTTTATTTGACTTTTTTCGTTGCTCTATTGTAACTGTTTTTGCTTGCAATTTGCTGATTATTTTTTACACGTGATTCCCACTCAGTTATTCTAAATGAATGATTTCTTTCCAAATAGAGCTATTCAAGCCATGTGGTGAAGTTGTATTCATATCGCCGCAATATATATCGCAAAAAACAAAATATATCGCAATGTCAGATTTTTGCAATATCATGCAGCCCTAATATTAAGAGTTAAAAAAAACACATTTAGGAGAAACTAAATTTGTATTAAGCATAATTCTGTTGTTAATAATGTTCAGTCTAATGCACAGACCAATCGTTTTTTTGCTTCATAAGACCTTAATGTATCATTAGCAGCCACATGTATTCAATTTGCTTTGCCTGGTGTTTTACTACACTAACAAAAAAAAATCATTGTAAAAAGCAGTTAGTTGACTTTACTTAAAAAAGAGAGAAAACTCGTTGCCTTATAGTTTAAGTAAACAAACATGCTTAATTATAATATAATGTGCATAATTATAAAAGTCAAGTCAACGGGTTTATATACTTTTTTAAAGTAAAGTAACTAATCTTAACTTTTTACAGTAACTTTTTACAGTGCAGTCACATACAACTTGGAAGGCCTGAAGGGGAGTAGATTAATAGCAAATTGTCATTTTGGGCTAAACTACCCCTTTAATATACCACAATACAAGCTTAATTTGTAATTTGATGCCTTAACTCACAGGGCTCTATTTTAATGACCTAAGCGCAAAGTCTAAAGTGCATGGCAAAAAGCATTAAGGGTGTGTCCGAATCCACTTTTGCTATTTTAAGGACGGAAAAATACAGTTTGCGCCCCGGCGCATGGTCTAACAGGGTTGTGCTTATTCTCTTAATGAGTTCTAAGTGTGTGTTCTAAGTATAACATGCATTAAACCAATCAGAGTCTCATCTCTCATTCCCTTTAAGAGTCAGCTGCGTCACGCCATGGTGCATTTGCTATTTACATGGTGGACTTTGTAAGTGGAAAAACTGAACGTTTCACTAGCAAGAAAACAGTTAAAAAGACCATCTGCAGCGCGAGGATAAAGAACGAGCCTCCTCCATTCGGCCTCTTTAATTTCTCTTTACTTTTACCCTTTACTTTACTTCTTTACTTTCATGGAGTAGGGAAACGGTGGAAACTCAATCCACTGAGGACATCCATTAGCCTACATATTTAATTTCATTTGATTTGTTTCAAAACTATTTCTCTAAATTCAGTTCTAATTTCCAGCAAATGAATAGATGAACAATAATAACAAAGTGTGGTCAAAAAACACACGTTATGTCAAAACACACGTCCTATTCTTATGCCCCATAAGAAACTTTCAGCAGTGAAACTTAAACCACACTGAACTGAACTAATCTGAACTAAACTCTGAAATCTGGACTTTACTAGAAGATTGCTTTTAGTTGGTCAATGGCGCGGTCTAATTCAGTTCCTAAAAATAGCAACGCACCAACAATGCGCCTTAACACACCTCCTTTTCAGACCAGCACACCCATGAGTTTACAAAGTGGTGCAAATAGATTTGCTATTTAAACAATGTGACACAGAGTGAAAATTACAGTTGTGCTGGTCTGAAAATAGCAACAAATTTCACCATACACACCTTGCGCCTTATTGCTGGTGTATGATAGGGCCCTATGTTGTCATTCATATTGTCTAGCTAATGTGTACAGAGAAATGGCAAACAAACCCAATTAAGTTCCTAGAGTTGCATGAATTGAACAACCTAGACGTTTGGCATCAAGTTTGATTGTTTGATTCATTAGCCAAAAATTGCTTTATTAAAAAGTATTATTTTGTACAGTTTCATAATTAAAACATTGTCAGCTTTCATCAAGAAAGCTGCATTCAGATTAAGTATTTAATTAACACGGCCAAGTTCAGAGAGATTACAGAGAACTAACGAGACCAAATGTTACGTCCAAAATGAAAAACAACCTCCCGTGGGCACTAATTTGAAGATAAGTGGCTATTTGCCGGTTACAAGTCCGAGGCCGTGACACGAGGTCAGCCCAACATCGAGAGCCCGTTCTGGGTATTTCCATGCAAAACATCCTCCTACCATGTTTCGGTAATGTGTTACGCATTCATCTCTGAAATAAAAACAACCCCAGTTCCAATGGCACACACATAGAGATCTCAAGGCCAAACAAATTGAAGAGCGGAGTGATTTGTGCTGAGGTGACCTTCTATTTCTATAGCTCTATCATTCATTCAGTACAGCTCTCTTTTATGTCGCTCCTCTCAAAAAAATTCCAACCGTACTGCAGGAAATCATGTTATCTGTTGAAAAGATGTGCAGAAAACTGGCTTTATGTAAGAATTTTCATGATTAATCATTTTTTTTTATTGGTATACGTGAACAGCTTTTTACTACATTTAAAATGAGACCTTGCCTGACTTCCTACTGTAGGTTATCTATAATAGCCTATAAACTGAGCTTTATGTGTTTGCTAAAAAAGTCTTAAAGAAACATCTTTATATGACAATAGGCTCATTATACCACTCCCCTCAGAGTTAAATCGTTTATTTTTACCATTTTTGAATCCATTCAGCCGAACTTTGGGTCTAATGGCAGCACTTTTAGCTTAGCTTAGCATAAATCATTGATTCAGATTAGACCATTAGCATCTCGCTCAAAAATGACATGTACATGTACAGCTTGACAGTTCTGTAGTTACATCTTGTACTAAGACTGACGGAAAATGAAAAGCTGCTCTTTCCTAAGTCGACATGTCTGAGAATTATACTTTCATTCTTGCGTAATAATCAAGGAACTTTGATTAATTCAACTGTACTGCAGGAAATCATGTTATCTGTTGAAACGACGTGCAGAAAACCTTCAAAAATGGCTTTATGTAATAATTTCCATGATTAATCACTATTTATTGGTATGTAAACATTAATTTTTTTTACTAAATTAAAAATGAGACCTTGCCTGACTTCCTAGGTTATCTATAATAGCCTGTAAACTGAGCTTTATGTAAAGGATGTACATGTTTGCTGGGAAAGTCTTAAAGGGGCATTATAGACTCATTATACAAGTCCCCCAGAGTTAAACTGCTGAGTTTTACCATCTTTGAATCCATTCAGCTGATTTTTGCGTCTGGCGAGAGCACTTTTAGCTTAGCTTAGCCTAAATCATGGTTTCAGATTAGACCATTAGCATCACGCTCAAAAATGATCAAAGAGCTTCCATCATTTTCCTATTTAAAGCTTGACTCTTCTGTAGTTACTTTGTGTACTAAGACTGACAAAAGTTGCTATTTTCTAGACCAATATGACTTTGCTGCCGTACCATGGCTGAAGCAGGCGCAATATTACACAACGGCCGAAAATAATTCTGGATGGTCTCTCACAAATGCCTCCATGGTTGCAAGATTTTCAGGCACTCGCCAATATTATTGCATGTGAGAAACGTAGTGCAAATGTTTACACTTGCCTTACTTTTCACTTGTATTGTTTATAAAATAACCTTTTTGGATACTCTGTTATACGTAAGTAACTCTTTCTGTGTTCTGTGGGAAACACCTGCTTCTAAGGATACAACGAAGTGTAAATGACAACAAAACGAGTCCTTAAAGGCCATAACAGAAAGACTGGATCGTTGGTGGAGCCACAGGCTAAAAAAAGTGTGCGTGTAATAGACAGTGACAGGCCCAGTAAGAATATGTGCCCTAGATTCAGTGTTTTAGATGTTTTGTGTGTGATGTTTTATTAAAGTGAGGTTGGATATGCTGACAGAGACACAACTGGATGCCTGACACTCCTAGAGTCTCTCTCTCGGCCTCTCTTTCTTGCTCAAAGGTCACCCTGTAAAGTGCCATACCTTTGACATATTCATGCTTTACTCCAAAATAACAGTTTATTTTGGTCTTATAATCTGGTTATTTATTAAACAACCCGGGATTGTGTATTTTCTTTTCACTTTTAGGATAAAATAAAAGATTTTTTTATATATTTATATCTGCTTGTGAACAAGTGAACCCAATAAAAGTTATCGTGTATAGGTTTGAGTAACAATTGACCATGCTATATTTAAATTGAACCCTTTTAGACAACAATTGTATATTTTTTTTTAGATTTTTCAGAAATTAGTATTATAACTGCAGTTAGTTGTTGTGAGAACTTGCTTCTATAGACAGATTAAATAAAGCAGGGATGTCAAAGTCAAATATAACAGAGGGCCAAAAAAACTAATTTGCTACAATCCGAGGGTCGGACTGGTTCAATGTTTATTAAAACATATTGAAATGATTGCACATAGCCTATTGAACCAAGACCTAACACAGTGTATATTATTTAATCATTAAATGAATAAAGCAATGTTTTTTCATGGCTCCGTAAGTAATTTCTAGTTAAAACATTTTTCAACAGGCACACGAACAAAAAGTTCCTTCAAAGAAAAATCACATGCCCTGTACATTAAATGAATAAAGCTATATTTTCCTATGGCTCTGTCAATAGTAAATAAATAAATAAATAAATAAATAAATAAATAAATAAATAAAGAGAAAACATTTTCGACAGGCAAATATCAAAAAAAGTAAATATCCTTTAAAAACAAAATATGTTCCTTAATATCAAGATAAATGCATAAATGAAATGGCATGCATTATAAACTGAAAATGCACTATTGTGCTGCTCTATGACCCAACCAATATCTGCTTTCAAATAGTAAAATGAGAAAATATTAAAATTAATCAAATCAGTTTTATTCTCTTATGGCTCTTATCTGCAAGCTTCCCATTCAACTGAAAAATAAATATAAATAGCGTCGGAAGACGTTTCTGAGACGTTTCATAGTGCCTTATTAGATTATATTCTTTCATTTCAGCCAAACTTTCTCCACACATAAGACACACAGGTTTGCCTTTTACCTCCGTGAACATGTACTCTGCCTCCCACCTGGCTGGAAGCCTGTTCTCAGCGTCCACCTTCCGTGTACACATTTTTGGGGCGGGGGTAGCTGAAAATAACATCTTCTCTGACTCTGACTTCTGACAAATAATGAAGCCGAGGCGCGCTTGCTGCGCTGCAGTGAGTTCGCCGGCTACAGTTGCATTGTGGGAAATGTAGTGTCGGTACGTGCAAAACACCAGCGAGCGGCTGCGGCCTGCGGGCCGGTTTCAATGGTATTTTAATATCATCCCAGAGGCCATAGATAATATATATATGGCCCGCGGGTCTTGACTTTGACATATGTGAAATAAAGTTTAGCATAAAAATTGACCTATATTTATTTTACTGAGAAAAATAAACATTTATTCAGCCTAAACTGACACAAAAAACACTGAGAAATATGCAGTAGAATAAGAAATGTGACAGATAGTCCCGGTTTCCCCATTTTATGCTATTTTTAGTATCACGATTCATGCACATCTAACTACGACACATTCTGCACCCCTTACTGTGTCACGACTACTCACTGACATGTCTAGGTCTGTGAATAATAGGTGTTAAACAAGTGATGCACGAGTCTGTGCTCTGCCCATTTTGTCACACTTGTCAGCCAGGTAGCGCTCGGTGTAATTACATTACAATACCGTCGATCACGACACGGGGGCGCTCGAGTCATTCTGATGCAAACTGTGTTAACGGACTCACGGCGCTGGATGTGTTTATGCACGGGTCCTTTCTGGGTCCTGTGCCGTTTATATACTCCAGTTTTTTCCAAACATCCGTCTACGCATGTGCGTGGCATATATTGACGTTGCAATAAAGATATCTCAATCAAATATGCCACTTATATTGGCCTTTATTTCCCAGTCGTCTAAATGAGCGTGGCCTCTTGAGAGTTCTTTAATATCTGAAAAAAATATGATAGGGTGACTTATCACGGTGATTTATAGTTTTATATGCCTTGAATATTTTTTTTGTTCCTTTCTCTTTTTTTAACTTACTTTACGGTTCACTGTGAGGACCCAAACTACACATTTGCTCAAACCAATAAAGCATCAACTGGAACTGATAAAAAATCTGATGCCTATGAAATCATGAATATGATCTGCATCAAATCAGATAATCGAATATAATCCGTGGACAGTTAAGATCATAATAGGGGAGCAGTATGAGCGAGAGCAATATGCTCATTATTCATTCAGTCCTGTTGACCCGGAGTGGGGCGCGACTTTGGGATGTTTCGTTTACAATGGTTCCGGGCGCGCGCCTGTGACAATATCGGGCCATTAACTTGATCCGCTGCCAAGTGCAAATCCCGGGAGGCGCGTCTCGTGAGCAGAGGTGCGCTTGACATCACGCGCGCGCATCCCTTATGTAGGAGCGCGTGGCGCCGCCTCTTTTCTCCTCCACGGAGAGCAGTCTGTGTGTGCAGTTGTAATCCATCCTGAGTAATTCACTTGCGTGGGGAAGGCGGACCAATAAGGGCGTGAACGCACACAAAAGAGGCACGGATAACGGAAAAGCCACCAGACGGGACCAGCGCGCGCGCAGACTTCTCGGTTTTCATTACTTCAAACACACCGGACTCTGTTGAACCTCAAGATGAGCACCCTGAGACCGTTTGAACCGGGACCTTTAGTGGAGATGATGCGGATGATGGAGATGCACGAGGCGCGCACGGGCAGCGATGCTTGCCGTTACGGTTCCCCGGTGGCTTGTGTAGAATGAGAGTTTGGGTAAGCGCGCAGAGATGTCGGTGCCTTTGCTGAAGATCGGTGTGGTGCTCAGCACCATGGCCATGATCACCAACTGGATGTCCCAGACTCTGCCATCACTAGTGGGACTCAACACCACCAAACTGACCGCGGCGCAGGGCGGCTATCCGGACCGGAGTATAGGAGTAAGTCTCCTGGGTTATTTGCACTGAAAATTCTGACAGAAAGTTCAGAAATTACGCGTTTGATATGCAAAAATCATTTTTTTCATTCGCGCACTCGGGCGCAAGGCAACTCTCCATTTCTTTCGCTATAAGGGGGCGTTTGCACAGTGCGCGCTCTAGTAATCAAAAACACGCATAGCTTTTACTGATTGTAGGCTATTCTCTTTGTAGTGTTTATTTTGTATCCCGAATGCGTCTGTTGCTCACAGCTCTTGCGCGTTCATTAGTGCCGTTCGCAGACGGTCTGATGTCATGGAATTTCGAACATCTCCTTAAATATGTATTTTTTCAGTATCAGCGCTCTAATTCGTCATGCTAAATAAAACTATTTTATTAAACCAAAACTGCTGTTGTGTAACAGTGAATATGCTATCAAGAGCAATGCGTGATTTGTGAGTTCACTGTAGGATGAGACGGGGAGTAGCGCAATGGAAAAATCAAAGAGTAAAGAGCTTAAAAAAAAGTTAAACATGATTACGTCACGGTTTACTACGGTTTCTGTTTGCGCACATTCTTCAATGACCGCTTAACAGAACACATAAATCATCAACACTTACAAAAATATTAGCTTATTTTACGCAATTTGTTGTCTTTTAATGAACAATTTTAATAACTACACCCCCAAAACTGTACAAAGCTATCACTGGGGCTAATCCTTAGTGTATAAAATCTAAAAAGTACATATTTGTGCAGTATTTATTCTGAAATTGTAGCATATCAGTACCAAAGGCAGCATCCCTGAAACAGGTTTGTACCTTTATCCGGGAGTGTATTAAAAAACATTAACAAAAGGCTTTTCATGGGGCCAGATTGAAAATGAAATATAACAGGAAGACAACCGCAAAAGCAGACAGAAGGAAAATCTGTTTGCAGTGCTGTAATATTCCATAAGTACTGCATTGGTTTGGAGACTGTGGAGATTTAGGACTCTCCAGCGGATGTTGATCAATCCTCCATCTGTTCTTCACTCTCAGACAGAGTGTGATTGGATCTGTAAGTCAAGAATGCCACACAGCTGAACGGGACCAGATCCTCTCTGTCTAACAGCTGCCGGTCAAACGCAACAATACATCTGTTTGCTTAAATGAAACTGACAGTCATCTACCTGCTAGAAGAAGTCATGCTGCTGCCTTTTGATTAGTGGGGGTGGGGATGTGGGCGTGGCCTGAAGCAAATGGGGTTTTGTGTAATCTGTGTTTAAAGTGAAGCTCTGAATGCTGTAATGTTTTCTGTCTGTCCTCTGCCAGGTTTTACCCGCTAACCCAGAGGAGTCCTGGCAGGTGTACAGCTCGGCTCAGGACAGCGAGGGCAGGTGTGTGTGTACAGTCGTGGCACCTCAGCAGACCATGTGCTCGAGAGATGCCCGCACCAAACAACTGCGCCAACTACTGGAGAAGGTGAACTGCTGACCCGCAGCGCTCTACTGCTTTGCCCTTGGGCGTCATGTTATCTCTAATGTACTGTACGGTTGCCACAGACACCAGAGTTTTCCTCCAGAGATTAAAGTGACCCAGAGGCAACTCATTGACAGCAATATCATTCACATATAAACAGAGAGAGTTAATTAGTTCCTCTGGAGCAGGACGGGTGCTGAAGAAAACAGCTTTCCCTCTGATAGACAATGATGCAACTCCTCGAACACATCAGATCATTAGCAGATCTGAAAAAGCTGAAGGACTGACTAGTTTTCTGTTGCATGTACAGAAGGTTAGAGTAAAAAAAAATACATATATATATATATATATATATCAGTGAATATGGGTAATATATATTGGCGCATTTGAACAAAACAGATTTATTAAACAGATATATTTATTAAAATA
>CAIGQW010000399.1:643839-669038 GCA_903798125.1 Danio choprae | reverse complement strand
ATCCATCCATCCATCCATCCATCCATCCATCCATCCATCCATCCATCAATTTAAATAATGTATTTTAAAAGCAGACCTAGTGTAAGTGTTTTATAAGTGTTTCTAAAATTAAACAAAGAATAACACACTGGCATGCACCACACACCAATTCTAAAACCACACACTAGAACAATAAAACTGGACCAAGAATTAAAACAAAAAGGAGTATGAAAACTCAAAAATTTTAAAATAATTTGTAAACAGAAAAACAAAGGATCTCCATCCATCCATCCAAACAATGTATTTTAACAGTAGAACTAGTGTAAGGTAGACCCAGAACTAAAACAAGAAGGAGTATGAAAACGCTGTGTTAAAGGAAAAACCAAACAAGGCACGGGTGAGCATAATTAGCAATCATAGAAATAAAGGATCCCCCGAAAAATCATGGAATTCAACCAATTAAATACAGGAACCAAATAGTTCTCCATCTATCTATCTATCCGTCCGTCCGTCCGTCCGTCCGTCCGTCCGTCCGTCCGTCCGTCCGTCTATCTATCTATCTATCTATCTATCTATCTATCTATCTATCTATCTATCTATCTATCTATCTATCTATCTATCTATCTATCTATCAATATATCTGTCTGTCTAAATGTCTGTTTTTCCATCATCTACCCATCTATTCCATTCCATGTCGACTTTAAGAAGTAAACGTGAGGTGAAATAGAGGTAATAATTAGTTTTTTCCTCCCTCTTTATAGTGAAAGTTCATAACGAAGCTCAGTCAGTGTGACTCAATTAAACTCATTTAACCAGAACCTTCACTCCAAGATACAAGATTACCACAGTAATTATAACTGAATCAGACTCATCATAACATTACAGCATTAAATCTCAAAACTCATTAAACGTGTGACAATTGGCCTCTGATATGAAAGAGTAAGTATATACATGTGTGTGTGTGTGTGTGTGTGTCTAATTATATGTGTGTGTTGTGTGTCCTGCAGCATGCGGAAAACTGACTGGCATTAGTGATGCAATCACTATTAAAACATCCGGGTCCCGCTTCGGATCCTGGATGACGGATCCTCTCGCTCCTGAAGGAGACACTAGGGTGAGTGTCAACGCATAAACATGTCCATATTTTACACTTCAGACTATTTTTTATTGTATAGACGAAAACATATACTACTGTTTTAAAATGTACATTGGATTGTTTTTAATAAATCTTATGCTCTACTGATTCCCAATGCTGCATTATTTGATTAAGATTAGCGCGATTATTATTATGATTATTAGTTTTTTTCAGTTTTCTATATTCTGAAAAGTAATTTATTCCAGTGTTACTTAATTCCAGCGGTCTTCAGTCTCACTTGATTAATCAGAAATCATTCTAATATGCTGATTTGCTGTACAAGAAACATTTATTATTATTGTCAATGTTGAAAACAGTTGTGCTACCCAATAGTTCTGTGGAAACTGTAATACATTTTTCATGCATTTTCAACATTTGCTTGCATCTCTTAGTATTTGGTAATGGGCACGATGCTAATTTCCGTGTGTAGGACGTACATACAGGATTCATTTTTGAGATTCATTAACATTCCGATAGCGGAGATCAGATTATTTTTATGCCTGCAGTAAACAAAACCATGAGCACATAGCTGACGGCAATCACTTCATAAAGAGTCAAATACACAGAAAAACAAACCTCAAGGCCGAGCCGTCTTACACAAATGCAGATATTTACACGAGGGAAAACTCAGATCGTCATGTACAGTTGAAGTCAGAATTATTAGCCCTCCTGAATTATTAGCCCCCTGTATATTTTTCCCTCCAATTTCTGTTTTATGGAAAGAAAATTAATTTCAGCACATTTCTAAACATAATAGTTTTAATAACTCATTTCTAATAACTGATTTCTTTTATCTTTGCCGTGATGACAGCACATAATATTTGACTAGATATTTTTCAAGATACTAGTATTCAGCTTAAAGTGACATTTAAATGCTTAACTAGGGTAATTAGGCAAGTTGGAGTAATTAGGTAAGTCATTGTATAATGATGGTTTGTTCTGTAGACAATCAAAAATATATATTGCTTAAGGGGGCTAATAATATTGACCTTAAAATGGTTTTAAAAATTTTTTAAACTGCTTTTATTCTAGCCAAAATAAAACAAATAAGACTTTCTCCAGAAGAAAAAATATTATAGGAAATACTGTGAAAACTTCCTTGCTCTGCTAAACATCATTTGGGAAATATTTGAATAAGAAAAAAACATTCACAGGAGGGCGAATAATTTTGACTTCAACTGCACACAAAATGAAAGTTCAGTGGCATAACGTAATAATTCACCCTTAAAATGTTTTATGTTCAAATAAATATTTAGTCCTGTGCTGTAGATGATTCAGCTTACTTTGATATGGAAACAAACAAACAAACATGATTTAGTGCTTTAATTGAGGTACTCAGAAATGTCCCCATGTATTTACTCTTTTTATTAAGCATATTCCTTATAAGGGGCCTCACAGTGGCGCAGTGGGTAGCACGTTCGCCTCACAGCAAGAAGGTCGCTGATCGCTGGTTCGAGCCTCGGCTGGGTCAGTTGGCGTTTCTGTGTGGAGTTTGCATGTTCTCCCTGTGTTGGCGTGGGTTTCCTCCGGGTGCTCCGGTTTCCCCCACAAGTCCAAAGACATGCGGTATAGGTGAATTGGGTAAGCTAAATTGTCCGTAGTGCATGAGTGTGAATGGGTGTGTATGGATGTTTCCCAGAGATGGGTTGCAGCTGGAAGGGGTTGCAGCTGGAAGGGCATCCGCTGCGTAAAACATATGCTGGATAAGTTGGCGGTTCATTCCACTGTGGTGACCCCAGATTAATAAAGGGACTAAGCCGAAATGAAAATGAATGAATGAATATTACTTATAAGGGGTAGCACGGTGGCGCAATGGGTAGCACAATCGCCTCACAGCAAGAAGGTCGCTGGTTCGAGCCCCGGCTGGGTCAGTTGGTGTTTCTGTGTGGAGTTTATATGTTCTCCCCGTGTTTTTTCGTGGGTTTCCTCCGGGTGCTCCAGTTTCCCCCACAAGTCCAAAGACATGCGGTACAGGTGAATTGGGTAAGCTAAATTGTCCGTAGTGTATGAGTGTGAATGGGTATGTGTGGATGTTTCCCAGTGATGGGTTGCGGCTGGAAGGGCATCCGCTGCGTAAAACATATGCTGGATAATTTGGCGGTTCATTCCACTGTGGCGACCCCAGATTTTCCCGAAAAGAAAATTAATGAATGAATGAGTTACTTATAAGTAATGTTATTTATACATTTTTTAAATACTATAATATAAAACAAATTATATTATAAATAATGTTAGTTTATATTTATGAAGCAATTGCTTTTTTTAATAACATAAAATTAATAAATAACAGATCAATAATAATGATTTTTTTTGTAACAGTCATTGTTTTCTGAGTCTAATTTTAAATGGTATATTAGGGGAATACTATAAATGTTTTAATCACTGCACGTTTGCACTTAACCACAACAACAACAATAATATACACACATATATATATATAGGGGAAAATTAGTATTGAAAATGTTTCGACAATAACATTTTTCTCAGTACAAAATGTACAAAATATTTCTAAAGGTGCTGTTGACTTGAAATTTTCACCAGATGTTGGTAACAACCAAAGAAATCCATATATGCAAAGAAAATGAAACTAATTAGATTACAAATGAAGTTGTGTGTAATAAAATGAAACGACGCAGGGAAAAAGTATTGAACACATGAAGAAAGGGAGGTCTAGAAAGGCAGTGAAAGCCCAGACAGCAGCTGAAATCTCTCAGTAGTTCTTCAGCAACCCTCTGCCCTTCGTCACTGTGAATGCATATCAGCTGCTTCAGTGCAACATCTACATTAGCAGGATGATGAAGATGAAACCAGGGTGGACATTTCAGCAAGACAATGATTCAAAACACAGCCAAGGAAACTCTCACATGCTTTCAGAGAAAGAAAATCAAGCTGTAGAATGGCCCAGACGATCACCTGACTTGAATCCAATATAAAATACAAATAAAGATCAGATTTGATAGACGAGACCCACAGAACCATCAAGATTTTAACACTCTGTTGAAGTCTGAAAAACTCACACCTGAGCAATGCATGTGACTTCATTCTCCATATGAGAGGCGTCTTTAAGCTGCCATCATCAAAAAAAATCTTTAGGATAAAGTATTAAACACGCTTCAGTAGTTCAGTGCTTTCTCCTTGTGTTGTTTCATTGTTATTACAAAACTAATTTTTCAGATTATTTTTGTTTTGTTTTGTTTTTATGTTTGTATTGTTTGGGTTTTCGCCAAAATCTGGTTCAATTCCATGTCAACAGCTCCTTTAGAAATATTAATACCAGGAAAACACATGACGTGTTCAATACTTATTTTCCCCACTGTATATGCAAAATGATTAGTTTTTAAATGATTTTTATTTTATACTTATTTTTTACAAGTTTTATTTCAGGATCTAAATATAGTATAGAATACTAAATTCAAAAAATGATATTTTAATCTGGCCTCACAGTGGCGCAGTGGGTAGCACGTTCGCCTCACAGCAAGAAGGTTGCTGGTCGCTGGTTCGAGCCTCGCCAGTTGGCGTTTCTGTGTGGAGTTTGCATGTTCTCCCTGTGTTGGCGTGGGTTTCCTCTGGGTGCTCCGGTTTCCCCCACAAGTCCAAAGACATGCGGTATAGGTGAATTGGGTACGCTAAATTGTCCGTGGTGTATGAGTGTGAATGGGTGTGTGTGGATGTTTCCCAGAGATGGGTTGCGGCTGGAAGGGCATCCGCTGCGTAAAGCATATGCTGGATAAGTTGGCGGTTCGTTCCGCTGTGGTGACCCCAGATTGATGAAGGGACTAAGCCGAAATGAAAATGAATGAATGAATGAATGATATTTTAATCTTAGAATCTTAGCCCTTTCAGTTGATGAGTGAATAAACTATCCCTAAACATAATATATCATACCTCCCATCCAATAAATCAGCGTTGTATCGTTGCTTTCAATAAAAAAGGTCTCATGTTTCAAATTCTATCCATTTTATTAGGAAATGCAAACAATAAAATGCCATTTTGAGGCTCTTATGGCAGATATTAAAACATACATAATTTAGCTGATTTAGAAACAGATACTAAAAGCGATTTTATAGGTGGTTTTTGTCTCCTGCTGTACCAAAAACATATTAAAATATTAAAGACTTCAAAACCAACGTACATACTGATCAGTCATTTATACAACCTAGTACACCCATACTACAAAAAAACCAAGCAGTTGATATCAAGCATTGGTTTGTTGTTGGACAGCTGTAGAGTTAAAGGCAGGTCACTAACACTCACAGTGGCACAAGGGGGAAATAAGCAAAGCCAAATCATTTTCCACTCACCCAGTCATGAAGTGCTCCAGTGGGGCTCATAATGGAGGGTCTTCTGATATCAGCTGGAGGTTAAAACCCCACACGCTGCTGTACGGATGAGAGAAAGATGTTCCTCGAGATCTCTCTGTACAAGCTCATTCACAGCCTCATCGTTTCTCAAACAGTTCTAAAAGAGGGATGGAGGTTTTGGGCTTGTGTGATCTCATGCATAGTACCACACTGTAGCATTACAGCTGAAGTCAGAATTATTAGCTATCCTGAATTATTAGCCCCCCTGTATATTTGTTTCCTCAATTTCTGTCTAACGGAAAGAACACATTTCTAAACACAATAGTTTTAATAACTCATTTCTAATAACTGATTTCTTTTATCTTTGCCGTGATGACAGCACATAATATTTGACTAGATATTTTTTAAGATACTAGTATTCAGCTTAAAGTGACATTTAAAGGCTTGACTAGGTTAATTAGACACTTAATAATTTTGCCCTTAAAATGGTTATTAAAAAATTAAAAACTGCTTTTATTCTAGCTGAAATAAAACAAATAAGACTTTCTCCAGAAGGAAAACTATTATAGGAAATACTGTGAAAGATTCCTTGCTCTGTTAAAAATCATTTGGGAAATATTAATGGGCTAATAATTTTGACTTCAACTGTATTAACCTCTGACCTATTTATCTATTGGATTGCATGCCATTGTGGTTAAAAATCTGGGCCGGTTACCAAACACAATAGGTCACAGATCAATCTAATGGGTTCGATACTGTCACCTTTGCACACAGTGCCAAATACTTAACCCCAAGTTGCAAGAAAATGTTCCTGTAATAAAAGTCTAGCGAGTGTTTTTTTGCATTAAAGTGTCAGATAAATGACGAATTGGCAATTAGTAGTTGGCATCGCAGAGCTGAATTCTGCATATGCTTTTTAACTGCTGCGACAGCAAACAACTTGACCAGTTTTCACGTCTATCTTGATTCAATTTTAAGAACTTTCCTTGATGATCTTTCTGATTTACATATTCAAAATCGCATATTTGATTTACATTCCCTTCTGAAGAAAGACAAACAAATATAGTGACGAAAGCCAAAATTACTTAAAATGTCATGGAGTAATTCATTAACTCTATTGATAGCTTTCAGTCACATGACCTGTGTAAGACCTGGCAATGCAAAAAACAATGGCAGCTACACTGGGATCTCCATAGAAAAGCAGCAAACCAGTCATATTTTCATCGGTTTCAAGCTATGAATATTTGTATGACATATCAAGAGAATAACAGAGATATGATCACAAACTGTCAATTATGGGCACATGCGACCCAAATACAGACGTTTTTCAGTCCTTTAACCCCATCATGTCCCTGTCAGAGCGATGTTTGCATCAGTATTGTTGCTATTCCTCAGTGATTTAGTCATTGGTGATGGCGTTATTGCACATAAGGGTCACCAAAAACAAAAAAGCCTTTTATATAAAGCATTAAATACATTTTAGTATCTCAGTACTTTCTCCTTGTGTCATTCCATTGTTATTACACGTTTACTTCATTTTATTTTTATGTTTGTATTGTTTGGGTTTTTGGGCAGCACGGTGGCGGAGTGGATAGCACATTCGCCTCACAGCAAGAAGGTCGCTGGTTCGAACCCCGGCTGGGTCAGTTGGCATTTCTGTGTGGAGTTTGCATGTTCTCCCCGTGTTTGCGTGGGTTTCCTCCGGGTGCTCCGGTTTCCCCCACAATTCCAAAGACATGTGGTATAGGTGAATTGGGTAAGCTAAATTGTCCGTAGTGTATGAGTGTGTGTGTGAATGAGTGAGTGTGTATGGATGTTTCCCAGAGATGGGTTGCGGCTGGAAGGGCATCCGCTGCGTAATACATATGCTGGATAAGTTGGCGGTTCATTCCGCTGTGGCGACCCCAGATTATTAAAGAGACTAAGCCGAAATGAAAATGAATGAATGTTTGGGTTTTTACCAAAATCTGGTTCCTAGGAAATAACATGATGTGTTTAATACTTATTTCCTCCATTGTATATACAGTTGAAGTCAAAACTTTTAGCCCTCCTGTGAATTTTTATTTTATTTCCCAAATGCTGTTTAACAGAGCAAGGGAGTTTTCACAGTATTTCCTATAATAGTTTTCCTTCTGGAGAAAGTCTTATTTGTTTTATTTCGGCTAGAATAAAAGCAGTTTTTAATTTTTTAAACCAATTTAAGGTCAATATTATTCGCCCCCTTAAGCAATATTTGTTTTCTATTGTCTACAGAACAAACCTGTGCTATACAGTGATTTGCCTAATTACCCTAACTTGCCTAATTAACCTAGTTAAGCCTTTAAATGTCACTTTAAGCTGAATACTAATATCTTTAAAAATATCTAGTGAAATATTATGTACTGTCATCATAACAAAGATAAATAAAATCAGTTATTAGAAATGAGTTATTAAAACTATTCTGTTTAGAAATGTGTTGAAAAAATCTCTTTCCGTTAAACAGAAATTGGGGGTAGATATACAGGGGGCTAATAGTTCAGAAGGGCTAATAATTCGGTATATAACTGTATATATATTCATTTTAAAAATGCAAATAAAAACAGAACACATACTTATTACTAATTGAAAAATTTAAAGTATGTGTTGTTGTTTTTGTTTATTTTTTTAAGATTAGGATAAACTTAAGATTGTAATATATTACTTTTTACCCAACACTGAGCACAAGGAGTCCCTTTATTAATCTGGGGTCGCCACAGCGGAATGAACCGCCAACTTATCCAGCATATGTTTTACGGAGCGGATGCCCTTCCAGCTGCAACCCATCACTGGGAAACATCCATACACACTCATTTACACACATACACTACGGACAATTTAGCTTACCCAATTCACCTATACCGCATGTCTTTTGACTTGTGGGGGAAACCAGCACCAGGAGGAAACCCACGCCAACACGGGGAGAACATGCAAACTCCACACAGAAATGCCAACTGACCCAGTCACAAGTATCAATGAACAGCAAATATACAATGATTGTTAATTATTTCCTGTAGAATCTACAGTAACTTACAGACAGCAGTTCACCAGTAACTTACCGTAAATCAGTTACAACAAAAATGTTGTATTTTCATTTACAGCACCATTTATCTTGCTGTATATATATTTACAGTATTGTATGTCTTTACTGTGAAATACACAGTAGTTTTTACAATGCACTTCAAAATACAGTAACATACTGCATAACTGTCCTACAGTAAAATACAGTTAAATACTGTGTCATTTACAAAAATCGTTAACTGTGTAATATTCATTCATTCATTTTCCTTCAGCTTAGTCTCTATTTCAGAGGTAACCACAGCGGAATGAACTGCCAACTATTCCAGCATATGTTTTACGCAGCGGATACCCTTCCAGCCGCAACCCTGTATTGGGAAACACTCATACACACTCATTCACACACACACTCAAACACTACGGACAATTTAGCTTACCCAATTCACCTATATTGCATGTCTTTGGACTGTGGGGGAAACCGGAGGACCCGGAGGAAACCCACGTGAACACGGGCAGAACATACAAACTCAGCCAGGACTCAAACCAGCGACCTTCTTGCTGTGTGGCGACAGTGTTGACCACTGAGCCACCGCGCCGCCCCAACAGTGTAATATAATATATAAACTACATAAGCTTCCAAAAGCTCATACTAGAGTTCTGATTTAGAAACCATACACATTCACCAAATAAAATACACTACTGCACACCCAATACTCCATTAAAAGGATGCCTCTCACAAAGCTTGTCCCTTCAAAACCCATAAACGCTGGAGAGCAATTATAAATCAAGCTAGTGAAAATATAACCTTCATTCGCTCCCACAGACCCACGTTTTAGCGCTCGTCCTCCTCCCTCTTATCCTGTTTTTCTCACACTTTGGGTTGGAGGCTCTTGTTCTCAGAGATTGAGGAGACTGTAGGCTGTATGTGTGAGACAGACAGCGTGTGTGTGTGTGTGGGAGTGAACAATAAGCAATATCTCAGAGCGCTTTTTGGCTCTTGAAAGATAAAAAGCTTTGGCAGAGCCGCATGTTTCTGTCAGAGACACCAAGCAGAGACCGAGCAGCTTTTCAAGGTCTGCATGAGCGTAAAAGCTGAAGCCTGAACAAACACTCTGTGACCGGTCCGTGTGGTCAGATTGTAACACTCCATATTCTGATGTTTGATATCGCCAGCTATTGAACGTGAAGGTAATGTGTGACCTGATGCTGACGAATAATAAAACAGCTAGTAGCTTCACAAATATTCGGAAACGTGTCCTGGCAGCCATATTTCACAAGTTAAAGATATACTCACGCTCCAAATGTTTACGAGTTTCTTTCTTCTGTTGAACACTATGTAAGATCTTTTGAAGAATGCTGAAAACGTGTAACCTTTGACTTCCATAGTAGGAAAAACAAACACTATGGAAGTCAATGGTTTCCAGCATTCTTCAAAGTATCTTCTTTTTTGTTCAACAGAAGAAAGAAAGTCAAACAGGTTTAGAACAAGTGAAGGGTGAGAAAATAATGACAGAAATTTCATTTTTTTGGGTGAACTATCCCTTTAAGCAGCTCTAAATGGGACTTTGCAAGTATATCATTATAAACAGAGAGGATTATTTACCTTTTTATTTATTTATTTTTTACCAACACTCACTTGTTTAACAGTTTACTAGCATGTTATTCAGCTTTGCATCACATGAATAAATTGAAACTGATATACTATGCTTAATAAGCGCTGTACAGGTATTGTTCATTGCCTATATAGTAATTAATAGTATATGTATTTAAATATGTAAATTAGTAATAGTAAATATGACTTTTAATATTACATATTAGTATACACAATAATAATAATATTACTATTTTACTGTATTTTTGATCAAACAAATACTTTCTTGGAAAGCGAAGATTTTTATTTTAAAAACAACTATTGATAAGTAGGTGTAAATATAATAAAGGCGTAAAACTAAGGCCTAATAACCCGAGTAAATTATGTTTCTTAATTTATATGTGCATTTTTTTATATATAATGAAATGATAAAAATAAACAAATCAATTAAGAAATATCACTATAAAACAAATTCATTTCTAAGAATTTCAGAAAATAATAATAATGTTAATAATAATATTAATAATACTAATCATTATTATTGCTATTAATACTGTTATTATAATTATTAATAATAATAACAATAATAATAACAATGATTAATATTATTATTATTTGTTTTATTATGATTATTATTTGTTTTTAAACATTTTTTTTTATCAATTAGCAAAAACAATCTAATTTTATTTCACTAATAAAGTGTTTTAAATAGTAGTAGTAATACAGGGTGATTGAAAAAAGATGATGTCTCTCGAGTGTCTGCAGGGGGTCATATTGAACATCTATGAACTTGCTTTCTACTGAACAAAAACTTTGTTAAGTATTCTTCACATTGATTAATTACCCAAGGTTCCTTCATGTTTCTTTGATTAAATACAGATTTTCAAAGTTGAATCACCCTGTATTACCATATAATATAACAACAGCACAACTACAAAACTAATATTAAAGGCTGTTATTCCCCTGCTTGTCAAATGAGCTATTTGGTATAGAAAATAGATATTTCACACAGATATTTCTATTTTAAAATGCTTCTTTTGTGTTGATGTGGGGCATGATGTATATTTAAATGCACATTTTAAGCAACTCAAGCAAACCCCAGAGAAAGATTTGCTAAGAGCCACTCGGAGACACTAAAAACATTTTCATCGCGGGCTTTTTAACAACCAAAGATCACAGTGCTGCACATCAGATTACATATAAATGCAAAACAGTCTTTATAATCTGGTGTTTACACCGCTTACACATTTCATTCAAGTCGTCCCAACACAAATCCATTAAGTAGATTATTAACGATTAAGTGGATTGAACATAAAACAATTAAGCTGCCCCCAAAAATATCTCATGCATTGTATTATGTATTGTTAGTATTTTAATAATTTATTGGCGGCACGGTGGCTCAGTGGTTAGCACTGTCGCCTCACAGCAAGAAGGTCGCTGGTTTGAGTGCATGTTCTCCCCATGTTGGCGTGGGTTTCCTCCGGGTGCTCCGGTTTACCCCACAGTACAGACATTCGCTATAGGTGAATTGGATAAACTAAATTGACCGTAGTGTATGAGTGTGTGTGTTTGAATGGGTTGCAGCTGGAAGGGCATCCATTGCGTAAAACATATGCTGGAATAGTTGGCGGTTCATTCCGCTGTGGCCACCCCTGATAAATTTGGGACTAAGTAAAGGAAAATGAATTGAGTTTCAGAATTTGGCCAAAAAAACATGGTAGTTTTTGGTACTATTTTGGCAAGCTCTATCATAGAAGGTTTAATAATCACTAGATTTGATTTGCCCAGTACTCAATGACTGTTTAAGAGTATATAACCAAAATCTTCAGTGTAAAGCTGATTTGTGGTCATTTAAACTGTAAGAAATACACTGAAAAAAAAATTATTTATTGAATTTACTCAAAGGCCTCACGGTGGCGCAGTGGATAGCACATTCGCCTCACAGCAAGAAGGTCGCTGGTTCGAGCCTCGGCTGGGTCAGTTGGCGTTTCTGTGTGGAGTTTGCATGTTCTCCCCGTGTTGGCGTGGGTTTCCTCCGGGTGCTCCGGTTTCCCCCACAAGTCCAAAGACATGCGGTATAGGTGAATTGGGTAAGCTAAATTGTCCGTAGTGTATGAGTGTGAATGTGTGTGTATGGATGTTTCCCAGAGATGGGTTGCAGCTGGAAGGGCATCCGCTGCGTAAAACATATGCTGGATAAGTTGGCGGTTCATTCCGCTGTGGCGACCCCAGATTAATAAAGGGACTAAGCCGAAATGAAAATGAATGAATGAATGAATGCATTTACTCAATTTCTTTAAGGTAAGTGGTTGCAAACAATTTATATGGGCTGAATTTAAACAAACAAATTAAATTTAGTAATGTTCAACTCAATTTGTTTACATTTTAGCCCATATAAATTGTTTGCAACCACTTACTTATCCAATGAATCATTTTTTTGTTCAGTGTACTGTTAAAACACAACAAAATAGAATCATAGCAGTGCGTTTCCAAAAGGACTGCGGTATATGTTTAAACATGCAGAAGAGATGCATCTGTATGTTGATTTATATACAGTAGATGTTGTTTACCTCACGCCTCCTATAGCGAGCACACAGATGTCCTGCTGTGAGCTGGAATATTCCATAAACCTTTCCATTCGCTCACCGAGAGACTGCTGGGAATTCTCAACGGAGAGTCTGCTTTTATCCGGAATGATCTGGAATGATCCCTATAGGGTTGGTAATGCCTGGCACACACATAGCACCGTCTTGGCTGTCAGTTTTTTTTTGTTTTTTTTGTTCTGCCACCGCCAGGGAAGGATGGACACCTTCAGTCTGGAATTTAATTAAGACCTTGCTCAACACGTCCTGCTGCGCCGGCAGATTCAAGCCAGAACAACAAGCACCGAATGCACACGCGGACAAAAATAAAGAACAACTTGACCCACTTCGGGTTAAGCAGTCGGTCTGTTTAACCTGCTTGAATTCTGATTTTCTGAATATCAAGCCAAAAATGCGAGCTTTGTACAATTTATGGATACTGCTTGGTAGAGATACCTTATAGTGGCTGGTGTTATGATGTATAACTTTAATATAAGCGAAGGACATACAGTTCTGTGCAAATGTTTTAGGCCAACATTAAATCTGTTGTTTTACTGACGGTATAATGGATTTATGTGACCCTTTACCACAAAACCAGTCATAAGTGTACATTGTTTTTATCAGTTTTCTTAGAAATTAGACTTTAAATTTAGATTACAGGGTGATTAAATGATCTTTCAGTTGATGTATGGTTTGTTAGGGTAGGAGTTAGAATTTTTATGAATTATTTTGGTTTAATTGTTTAAGACATGGGGGCAGCACGGTGGCGCAGTGGGTAGCACAATCGCCTCACAGCAAGAAGGTCGCTGGTTCGAACCCCGGCTAGGTCAGTTGGCATTTCTGTGTGGAGTTTGCATGTTCTCCCCGTGTTGGCGTGGGTTTCCTCCGGGTGCTCCGGTTTCCCCCACAAGTCCAAAGACATGCGGAATAGGTGAATTGGGTAAGCTAAATTGACCGTAGAGTATGGATGTGAATGGGTGTGTGGATGTTTCCCAGTGATGGGTTGCAGCTGGAAGGGCATCCGCTGCGTAAAACAAATGCTGGATAAGTTGGCGGTTCATTCCGCTGTGCCGACCCCAGATTAATAAAGGGACTAAGCCGAAATGAAAATGAATGAATGAATGTTTAAGACATGTGAAAGGCAATGTTGGAGAGAGGCTGTTTGTCCTGGTTTGAGCTGCATTTCTACTTGTGTTGTTAGCAGTATTGTCTGAATTGATGTGATTGTGAATGTTGAAAAGTACAGATAGGTTTTAATCCATTATGCCATTCCTTCTGGAAAGGACATCAGTGGTAATGGTGGTCATTTTCGGCATGATAATGATGCGCTAATTGCAGTGAAATCAACACAGGCTCATTGTGAATATGTACCCCGATCTACATCTCTGGAAAACCACAAATATGTACCTGGGGCTACGTCTACTGCATTTTGTGCGAGAAACGAATGCTACGGGGCGGTATGACTGCCGACAGCTTCTGTTCCTTATCACGCTACCGGTGACCAATTACCTCCTTATGGACAGCTTATAGTGACTGGTGTTATGATGTATAGCTTTAATATAAGCGAACATAAGGACATATTCCAGACACCCCAGTCAGGGTTGTGCAAGATTCAGAATTAAATTGGCTTCCTCTCAATTAATATTTTGAATTTGAAGCTCAGTTGCCCACACCGCACAAGAAGTTGAGCTTGAATGAAAGAAATACGAATTTACTGAATGGAACTTTGGCAAATTTGTCTGTCTGATGACTAACATTTCATTTACAGATGACCAACTAGTCAACCAATTTACTGTAAAACAGAATCCAGAATTCATTTACCCTTCAAGTTTAACCAATGGCAGATTAACCTGCTGCTGCATCTACAATATGGTAGGACATTAAATATGAAAGGAATGAGGATGATGTGTCGAGATGATTGACAGGGGACATAGCTACGCAACATAACAGTCCGTTATTGATGAAGTAGGTCCCAATACTTCATCAATACACACTCAAAAGTACGTGTTTTTCTTCGTAAACTTTTAGGATTTAGTGTATGTGAAGTATGCAAATTGGGAAGCAGCATGAATTATAAATATATAAATGAATCTACCACAAAACATCTGTGACATGTCCTGCTAATGACCAATAGGAAATGTTTTCCAGTTGAGCAAATGCTACAAAATGACAAGAAAACATAAATGAATGCACACTTGTGCTATCAGGATGTGTCTTATTTACTCAGATCCCGGTATTATTATCCATTTGTATCAATTATTCACATACTCTCTCACTTCTCTCCAGGTGTGGTACATGGATGGTTACCATAACAACCGCTTTGTGCGGGAGTACAAATCCATGGCGGACTTCATGACGTCGGACAACTTCACGTCCCACCGGCTCCCGCACCCCTGGTCCGGGACGGGTCAGGTGGTCTACAACGGCTCCATCTACTTCAACAAGTTCCAGAGCAACATGATCATCAAGTTCGACTTCAAAACCTCCACCATGAGCAAATCCCAGCGACTAGACAACGCGGGCTACAGCAACACCTACCACTACGCTTGGGGCGGACACTCTGACATCGACCTCATGGTGGACGAGGGTGGGCTCTGGGCCGTCTACGCAACCAATCAGAACGCGGGAAACATCGTCATCAGCAAGCTCCATCCAATCACCCTGCACATCATCCAGTCCTGGACCACCAATCACCCGAGGCGCAGCGCTGGGGAGTCCTTTATGATTTGCGGGACGCTGTACGTGACTAACGGCTACTCTGGAGGGACAAAAGTCTACTACGCCTACCACACCAACTCCTCCACGTACGAGTACATCGATATCGTTCTGCAAAACAAGTACTCGCATATCTCCATGTTGGACTATAACCCACGGGATCGCGCGCTGTACGCTTGGAATAACGGACATCAGGTCCTGTACAACGTTACGCTTTTCCATGTCATCCGCTCGGAGCAGCTGTAAACGTGGAGGATTTCGTTTGGAGCTTCAAAAAATATATATGGAACACAAGACAATCCTTTGGAATGTCCTTCAACAGATTGTTACACAACAATGTCCTTTTTCTGTCTTGTTTTTTTAGTATAAATATTTAAACACTCTTAAAGGGATAGTTAAAAACACAAAAATAAACATTCTGCCATCATTTACTCCTGCTTCATGTATTCTACACCAGAAGATATTTTGAAGAATGTTGGAAACCTGTTATCATTACTTTTACTGTAAACGTTATTGTCCCCTTTTGGGGTGATTTGTTCTGCGGCGTAATAGATTTACAACACATATATCATTCCACACACTTAAGACAAACATTAAACAATATTAATAGTACTAAAAACAGTGACTACCTCTTCCCGTTAAAATTCAGCAAATCAATCGCACAAGGACCAAATGAAAATGTAAATCTGTTGGTCCTTGCCAAAGGGACCTCATACCAAGATCCTGAGGGAAGGATTTGAAATGAATCAAAAAGAGGATGGGATATATAAGATGTAATCTGAGGAGCTTTCTGTAACACTTGGATTTCATACAAATTGGATAACCCCGGCTCTTTTACCCTCTAATACTTTTCTGCAGGTGTTTAAAACCTGAGACAGTGAGTTATTCTGGTTTACTTTTAAAGAAGCAAACCAACAGATCAATCAAAAGGTTCAAATGGATTCTACATAGATACTTTTATAGCCTTATAAAATGCCACCATCAGAGTCCTATCAATATTCAACTTTTCGCTCATAATAAAGTCTTTGTTGGCCTGTCCAATATAGTCTTTCAGTATTTTCATTAAAATTTAATTTATTATCAATAATAGTACCTAGGTACTTATAACTTTCGACTAATTCAATCTGGTTACTTACTTTTACATATTTGTTTTCCCTACTATGGAAGTCAGTGGTTACAGGTTTCCAACATTCTTCAAAATATCTTCTTTTGTGTTCAACAGAACAAAAAAAATAAAACTGACGGCAGAATTTTCATTTTGGGGTGAACATTTTGGGGCGCAGTGGGTAGCACGTTCGCCTCACAACAAGAAGGTCGCTGGTTCAAGCCTCGGCTGGGTCAGTTGGCATTTCTGTGTGGAGTTTGCATGTTCTCCCCGTGTTGCCGTGGGTTTCCTCCCGGTGCTCCGGTTTCCCCCACAAGTCCAAAGACATGCGGTATAGGTGAATTGGGTAAGCTAAATTGTCCATAGTGTATGTGTGTGAATGAGTGTGTGTGGATGTTTCCCAGTGATGGGTTGCAGCTGGAAGGGCATCCGCTGTGTAAAACATATGCTGGATAAGTTGGCGGTTCATTCCGCTGTGGCGACCCCAGATTAATAAAGGGACTAAGCCGAAATGAAAATGAATAAATGAATGAATGATTATTTATGAATTTATCAAACTTTAGTGAACATTTCTTGAGAATATCTTACATATGAATTAAGTTTTTCGTACTCCACTGGCAGAAATTTATTCTTGTTTTAAGCTCATTACATTTTGATAATTTCCAAAACAAGATTTTTTTTTTCCTCAAGTAAATGTATCGTCATTTAAGAATGTTTGCATATTTGTACTGGAAAACAAGACAGAAATACCAAGCAAGGAGCTTTTGCAGTGAGAAGATGCTATGCTGAATGAAAACTAAACCATTTTAGGAACAACAGACGTGTGAATGGAAAAAGAAACTTCACCAGAACAGATGCCAAAAAAATGAAATAAAGCCACGCCTTTCTTTCTTTTTTTATCCAAAATGACTTTGTTTTTCTAGAAGACTGTCTGATTAGATGTTTTTCAGTAGCACTTAAAGACATTTGTCCATGTTTGGCTGCGCACTGAAATATAAGGATCACTGGGATTAGTGACGGACTAGTAAACCCACGTGGATTACTAACCCTTTCCTCATAAACTGAGAGTGTGCAGGAAAACTGTTTGGTGCTTCACTATAGGCAAACTAACACGGACGGCTACTGGTCTGTGCAATATCATAAGTCCAACTTGTGTGCTTTGCAGAGCTCATTTCTTTAGCATAACACGAACAAATGTGATTGGCTGGAGGCGTTGACTGTTGAAAGCTCTGTTGTCGTTCAAAGGACTCTTGTGAGATTTTACTTGAACTTTCTTGCGATTACGTTCTCTAGACGTGGACCACAACCTGATATTTTGTATCGACATATATGTATGTAGCACCTGAGAACAGACCAAAGCGTGCTATTGAAGTCAACATGAAATTCAACTCATCACACAATCCTGGTCTTAATATGCAAGATTGCTTCATCTTTTATCATCATAACTGGTTACACTTTACAGTAAGGTCTCATTTTTAATGCATTACCTAGTATGAACAAACAATTATTAAATAATGTTAATTAAAGAGCATTTACATGACACATTTTTTATATATTTTAACTTTATATGCTTTTGGTCAGTCAAGCGTTTACATTTTTTGGTCATTAACTACCACATTTATTTGAAAACGAAACCATCATCGTCAGGCGGCACGGTGGCTCAGTGGTTAGCACTGTCGCCTCACTGCAAAAAGGTCGCTGGTTTGAGTCCCAGCTGGGTCAGTTGGCATTTCTGTGTGGAGTTCGCATGTTCTCCCCATGTTGGCGTGGGTTTCCTCCGGGTGCTCCAGTTTACCCCACAGTCTAAAGACATGCTCTATAGGTGAATTGGGTAAAGTAAATTGGCCTTAGTGTATGAGTGTGTGTGTGTGTGTGTGAATGCGAGTGTGTATGGGTGTTTCCCGGTACTGGGTTGCAGCTGGAAGGGCATCCGCTGCCTAAAACATATGCCAGAATAGTTGGCAGTTCATTCCACTGTGGCGACCCCTGATAAATAAGGAACTAAGCCAAAGTTATTTTGTGAAAATGGTGACATCATGCGCATATGTATCACGCATTTAGTCTTTATGCATGTGCGAGTACTTGACAACACTGGTGTTGTCCGTATGCGCATAGGCATTGTGTTTCTTTACAAAGTGACATCGCCACCTACTGGCCTGGCATGCAAAACACAGCTTTTTTTTGCAAATCCAGGTGGACAGTGTCAAACTTCAAAACACAAATCTGTTGACAATTCACCGTTGTCATGTAAATGTACCAAAATATTAACAAACGAGGCAGATACGTTAATTAGTTACAGCATAATGACGATAAATAATGTTATCAACACAACCTTTAAGTAAAGCGTGATTAGTTCAGATACATAATTGATTGGCCTCTTAAAACAACCTTCCTGTTTTGATGACATCACCAAGAACCAAGCTGAAATTAAAGCCCCGGTCAGATCACGCGATTTTTATTGTCGGTTACGAAAGTCACTATGTCAGATTACGCGATTTTGTCTTGATAAAATCTTGACTTGTCGTGGGTAGCAAATGTGTCAGACTACACGGTCCTTCACGATCAGTCATCCCGTGACGTCTCCGACGAGCGATATTTCCCAAAGCAGTCACAAGTGTTGCTACAACAATATTTCTCATCTCAATTTCAATTAAAAACAAATCTTATTTCAATCTCAATAAATCTGCAAATATATGACAGAGGTTTGTGATACAACACTTACAGTGAAGCATTAATTAAATCCTTATTTTCCATAGAGCGGAAACCATCCACCTGCACAGTTGAGTAGTGGACAGGCACAACAAAAGAATCATTCGTATATTTTTCTTGGAAAAAAAAATATTTGGTCGTTTGGTATAATTTGTATGTTAATTTTAATGTATTTTTAGTGAAAGTGAAATATACACAATTACAGAGAAACCTATGTTAAACTGTTAACTGTTTTCACTGTTATTGACAAAATCACCCATTGCCGGTGAGTTCAATTTAATTAGTTTAATCAAGTATTTTGAATAAGAATCACAGGCTTTTACAATGTATTAGCAGCACTGAACTGTTCCCAGATTACCTCGGAAGAACTCGGGCGGAGGGCTGACAGAACTCAGAAACTCCTTGTGAGAATGGAGATTTCTGCATGTTTGTGCCAGTCTGTCAGATAAAATTGCTGAAATCATGACAAATTTGTGTGATCTGACTGGGGCTTAAGTATATGCACGAGCAAATTACATATAAAGTCAAAACAAACATACGAATATAGGAGGATTTCTGCCGGGTGGTATAATCATGTGGAAAATGCAACATGTTTGCTGTTACATGTTTGCACAGAATTCACCTTAATCGTGTCTACTGCGCAACTTAAATTAACATTATGTTTGATTCACACACACACACACACACACACACACACGCACACACGCACACACACACACAAAACGGAACACCGCGTCACTTGCTCCAGTTTACTCTGGGTATGTTTTTCACCTCAAGTGAATTTTCCCCAGCACTTGCTGCTTGTTCAAACTACGCATTTAAAATAAGCTGAATCAACACAATTCTTGAGATTTTTGTGGGGACAACTTGATAGTTTAATGTTCAATCCACTTAAATTTGTAAAAACAATTAAATTAACTTAATCGATTTGTCTTGGGACAACGTTTTTTTATGTGATCTACTTGCGTGGATTCTCAATTTTGCATTTGCCATAAACCCAGCATTAGTTCAGCTCATATTCAACTCCATATTCAAGAATATCCATCCTTTTTGAAATTTCACAATGCAGTAAATCCTGATGGATGAACTCTAATCTCACTTTGTATTATTTTCCACCGAAGATCCTGCCTGGCCATGTGAAAATGGTTAGCGAACATCATTTCATGTTGACTTTAAGCTTTCTCTGGTGAAATGATCACCCTTCAGGCTACGAAATACACACTCTGCTGTGCTTGTAAACGAACGACAGTGACATCTGCATTATGACTGCATCGATACACGGACTCTGTGTAACAGATGTGCCGGTTTCACATAGCAGATGGTTCAGGTGCAATCTTACTGCGATTTAGTCTCTGTGCTGGTGAATACTTGTAAAATGACTTCTTTAGTTTTGCATGAGCAGTTTCTACATGCGCAGGTGTGCTCCAAGGAATGTTTACCTGTATGATGCTGTACGGGACCGATAGGGGATCCGGGATTTGGGAGGGAGGGAGGTTGGGGTTGGTTATATTCTCTAGAAACCTGGGAATTAAAAAAAAAAATGCTTGTTTCTACCTGGTTTGTTCAGAGTGGCTTGTTTCTTATTGCCCATTCTTGATTTTTGTAGATTTATAGTTTGATTGTTTTTGTAATATAGTACCGTCTGCTTGGGTAATGCTTTAATGTCTTTGTTTTAGTTTGATGGCGTTAGAAAACATTTCTGTCACAAAAGCTCCAAAAAAAAAAAGGAGATTGATATCAGAATGTAAAATGTCTCTAATTTACTTTAGAGAACATCTAAAAGTTGAATATGAACATATAACGCCATTGAGCAGTCTAATATGTAACGTGAACATTTGAACAAGGCTCATACTGTCTTACGAAGCTAATTAGCTAAAGCTAATTCCAGCGTTCATTGTTTTTTGCGCTTAGCTGGATGTGTGTTGTACCCGCAATATGATGATTCTTATCAATAAAAGGGATTTATATCCTGATGTCATCATTTTGTATTGATCTGGATTGTGTTTCATCATGGGGTCATGGTTTAGTCGCAGTTTAAAGAAACTAGCAAAAACTAGCTTTCTTTTAATGCATAATGTATATGTTCTTTTCTATATAAGTATCACTGTTTTTGAATCCCTAAACACTTCCATTGAGCTTTCTTCTGACAACAAGCAAGACACAATATCCTACATTTAAATTATTCCAGCCCAAGAGGGCGGAGCTTGGTTGAGTCGTCATCATGTTTATGTCCAAGACGCGCTTTTTCACAGATCTATGTGCTGATACATATTTGTTTACGCTAACACACAAATCCGACATTATCTGAACTTGAGTGTTTTGTTTTTTGTTGCATGCTTTTGACATAACTTTGTGTAAGATTGACACCCAGTGGTTAAACTAGGTATTGCAGTTCAAATACAAAACACTTTTTCACCCTTCCCCTCCTAAGACGTCTCCATGCAAACGCAGGTTGCCAGATTGACAACACAAACACGTGCATATTACTATCGAGCCTATACCATAACGACATGCGACAAGAGGTAAATTTCCATGGTAAAGGAGTTTTTGTCCAAACCGTTAGCTGAAATGTCCATTTTAGAAAAGGTTTCTATTTCTCGCAGCTAAACAGCAGTATAATTTACTAAATGATCACCTCAGGTACTGATTATGTGTTTTGTTTTTTTAGTGTTAATGCTACCAATGTGATGTGACCGCAGATAGTTTGCCTCAGATTTTGAAAATAAAACAAACATATCTGAAAATGAATGTTAGAACTGTGACTCAGTGCAAAGCAACAAATATCAGTAACTCAGCATGCACTTTAAATGAATGTTAAAGAGGTTTAATATGTACTCATTAGATTCTAAACCTTACCATTTTGTTGAAGTGCAATGAGTGCACTATTCTGTGCTATTGAATAGCAGACAGTCAAATTGCTTATTGCTTGAATCTTGTCAGTTGTGTGTTGTTAGGTCACAGTGTTACAATGTATGCTGCTCAGCTAATGTTTACATTTTATATATATTATATTATGTTATATTATTTGCTAGGTGTCACGGTGGCGCACTGGGTAGCACGATCGCCTCACAGCAAGAAGGTCGCTGGTTTGAGCCTCAGCTGGGTCAGTTGGCATTTCTGTGTGGAGTTTGCATGTTCTTCCTGTGTTCGCGTGGGTTTCCTCCGAATGCTCCGGTTTCCCCCACAGTCCAAAGACATGCGGTAAAGGTGAATTGGGTAAGCTAAATTGTCCGTAGTGTATGTGTGTGAATGAGTGTGTATGGATGTTTCTCAGTGATGGGTTGCAGCTGGAAGGGCATCCGCTGCGTAAAACATATGCTGGATAAGTTGGCGGTTCATTTCGCTGTGGCGACCCCAGATTAAAAAAGGGACCAAGCCGAAAAGAATGAACGAATGAATATTATTTGCTAATTAAAAACCACCTAATGTGGATTTTTATAAATCTGCATCTCATTTCGGAGGCTTCTGCTGTCCTGCAGAGTTTGCATTTGTATACATTGTAGCAGCCTTCAATACTGAAATGAAATATGGTGTGTTTTTCACCAAGGCAACCCAGGGTGCTGAAATAAACTGGCAGTGGGTGGGTTATAGAGACCAAAACAAAGACAGACATTCTGACACGGTACACACATTTTCTAACTGACTGACTTTAGTATTTTTATGCTTTAAAAGAGTCAAAAACTTACATACAGCACCTTTAATACTTGTTGCCATCTTTCCGTGCTCTCAGAAAAAAATAACTGTAAAAGAAACTTTTTTGGAAAGGGGGCGGGGCAGTTCATTTAGGAATCATCTGATTGGTGGATCATGCATTAGCTAAAGTGGGACCAGCTGCAGTCAATCATAAGCACAGGCTCCTCTCGAAATTATTTTATGAATACACTTCACTTCAAGAATAAGGTTCAAGATTTAGATTAAAAGTTTTCTCTATTTAAAAAACAATACAGTGGCGAAGGATGACTTCACTTACATCCGATTGTATGTTTTCTTGCACAACTGGATGTTGGACTTTTTCAAAAAAATTATTGTTTGCATTGGCCAAAACTGATTGGATGGGTTATTTTCAAATTCTGGACCTTTATCACTGAAGGGTGGGTCTTTCGAACCACTCGAACCCCCCCTGGCTACAGGCCTGTTTAAATCTCAGCAGGCACAAAACATTTTCACAAAGTTGCATTTTGGTTGTGATACCAGAGTACAACATTTAGAAGGTTCCAGCTACAGTTATATTAGCGGTTCGAAAATCATATAGCCTTAACATAGTTGAAAATCTCAACTTTTTATGAAAAAATGTAGGATAAAATGTAAATATTCTCATATTTCATACATATTTCTCTGCTATGTAGTTAAACATCGTACTTTAAAAGACATGCTTGCTAAAAAGTATCAGGTCACATGTGAGGTATACCCTAAAACATTAAAACATGCTAACATCATCAAGTATCTGCAACATTTCTTATACAACCGAATACAAAAAAAAAGCCTTAAAAAATATTTTCACAACAATATTCACAAAAAAGTTACTTGAGTTTGTTAGGAGGCCACATGGGTCGTAATAAAGTAATGGTTATCTGAAGTGTAACACTGCTGAGCATTGCTCCTTTTCGTATTTCCTGTTGAGAGCTCCAATTATATGAAAATTATATACTTTGCAGACAGTTTCCTACCAAAATGTAAGTGGTACCCAACACAAATCACATTATTGCCACCTAACAGGACAGAAAGCCAAGAATTACACAATGCTACGTACGCTTAGCTAGTTTTATAAGGGTAAAAAGGCAGGAGTGAAGATAGTTTTGACATTATTGTTGTATAAAGTTGTATATTATTGATTTTTTCATGGAGTGGTAGTAGCAAACACTATAGATGAAGTCATTATTTTGGAAGAGAATTAGTATTGATTTAGGCTTGTTTTTCCAACAACAAAATCACTTCTATTTGAAATGAAAATGCTAACGTTATGTCCACATATATACATTTCAGATCATTCATTCATTTTCTTTTCGGCTTAGTCCCTTTCTTAATCTGGGGTCGCCACAGCAGAATGAACCGCCAACTTATCCAGCATATGTTTTACGCAGCGGATGCCCTTCCAGCTGCAACCCATCACTGGGAAACATCCACACACACTCATTCACACACATACACTACGGACAGGCCTCATGGTGGCGCAGTGGGTAGCACGTTCGCCTCACAGCAAGAAGGTCGCTGGTTCGAGCCTCGGCTGGGTCAGTTGGCGTTTCTGTGTGGAGTTTGCATGTTCTCCCCGTGTTGGTGTGGGTTTCCTCTGGGTGCTCCGGTTTCCCCCACAAGTCCAAAGACATGCACTATAGGTGAATTGGGTAAGCTAAATTGTCCGTAGTGTATGTGTGTGAATGAGTGTGTATGGATGTTTCCCAGTGATGGGTTGCAGCTGGAAGGGCATCCGCTGCGTAAAACATATGCTGGATAAGTTGGCGGTTCATTCCGCTTTGGCGACCCCAGATTAATAAAGGGATTAAGCCGAAATGAAAATGAATGAATGAATGAACACTACAGACAATTTAGCCTACCCAATTCACCTGTACCGCATGTCTTTGGACTTGTGGGGGAAACCGGAGCACCCGGAGGAAACCCACGCCAACACGGGGAGAACATGCAAACTCCACACAGAAATGCCAACTGACCCAGCCGAGGCTCGAACCAGCGACCTTCTTGCTGTGAGGCGATCGTGCTACTCACTGCACCACCGTGCAACCCCATTTCAGATCATATTAAATCTAAATATTCTTCAATCAAAATACATTTAAGGAGCAAATATTATTAAGATATGAAGTACGGTTTATGAAACACTAGGCCAAAATAAAGAGAGTTCATATTTAGATAAAGAAAAATATCTGTAAGATAGGTAAAAAAATATATACTTTTGTGCCATTATTTATTTTGATAAAAAAAATATAATTATATTGCTACTCATTATGAGCCGAAGTGAATATAAAAAATAAAAATAAAATGGGTGAAGTAATGTTTGTCAATCATATTTTTATGCAAATCGACTCTCAAGTGGTTC
>CAIGQW010000399.1:626724-641872 GCA_903798125.1 Danio choprae | reverse complement strand
TCTATATATCATTGACTTCTATATATCATTGACTTCTATATATCATTATATATTGACATTCATATATCATCATTCTATAATGGGTCCCAGCAACCGAAATTCTTTCAAATATTTTCTTTTGTGTTCAACTGAAGACACGTCTTGAAGCAATACCCGTGTGAGCGCCACGTTTTTAGACGCCTTGTCAAGTTGAAAAACTTCAACTCTTTCTCACGCAGAGCAGCTCATCACTATCAGTTCTAAGGGGCCGATCGCACCGAACGCGAGAGACTTGTTGCTGTTTTGAGTTATCCGGAGCTGTATGACTTCACAAATCTTGAATATCACAATAATGTTAAATATTAAAATTATATTAATATCAACAGCAACACTCGCGCACAATACCCAGCCGATTCAGTCATTGTCTAGCGACATAAAAAAGTGCATCACACTTCGTTTTTGGAACGTAAAAGCACGTCCGGTGTGATCGGCCCCTAAAAGCAGTGGACTAATAAACAGACCTCAGTAGCGGAGCTCCCTTCTGTTTATAGTAGAAAGTTGGCATGAAAACAGCTTTATTTACCGTATGGCAAATGAGGCGCTCATTGTGGCTTTGTCCAGAATATCCTGAGTTACTGTATTGTATCTTCAGAATCAGAATCCGAATGGGTTTTATTCGCGTGGTTATTATAACACATTGTTTCTAATGGGTTCGTTATTGTCGTTATTACATCACGTTGATAATATCGTATCACATGGACTTGGCACTGCGCTGAGCTTTTTTTATAAACCTCCTTTATTTAATTCCTGAGCACTGTCTCAAGCGTTTTTAGAAGCAAAGACCCATTCGGAATGAATGAGCCCTAACGCTGGAAACATTTTAGGCTACAACGGCTTGCCATACTCCATTTTCCCGCTGCAAGCTGTCCGTCCCGTCATCCTCCCATCTCCTCCTTTCCTTTCTCTCTCATTTGATGTTTCAATCGATGAATAAATGATTGTTTCTATTCTGAGCCGCTCGGTTTGAGGGAAACCGAGAGAGTGAACAAAATGCAGAGCGAAATAACAGACTCTCCGCGTGTGAAACAATGTGCCGTTATTTGGCTTGAATCAATCTACATCCTAAACAGGGCAAAGACTCTCTCTCCAGCTCTTCACATCTGTCATCGCCCACCTCTTCATCAATCACTCTTTCTCTCTCACCTCTTTTTCTCTCTCTCTGCCGGATTCACCAAGGATGATCCACTCGAGTACCGCGGGCCAAATCCGTCCGTCAATCATCTTTATAATGCGCTGTCATAAACAAAAGCGCGCGACGTGCAATTAAATACAAGATACAGTTCGTCTCGAGTAACTTACTGCTTCTATAAAACGGTTCCCACTTTATAGACATATTAAAGGTTAAACTATGATTATTAATTAGACTCTTTTTTTTAAAACAGTGAACTAGTTAAATTCCATCAAAAAATAAAAATAAAAAAATCCTGACGATGAAAATAAATTGCAGTTTATTCATTCTCTTTTCGGCTTAGTCCCTTTATTAATCTGGGGTCACCACAGCGGAATGAACCGCCAACTTATCTTGCATATGTTTTACGCAGCGGATGCCCTTCCAGCTGCAACCTATCACTGGGAAACATCCACACACACTCATTCACACACATACACTATGGCCAATTTAGCTTACCCAATTCACCTATACCGCATGTCTTTGGACTTGTGGGGGAAACCCACGCCAACACGGGGAGAACATGCAAACTCCACACAGAAACGCCAACTGACCCAGCCGAGGCTCGAACCAGCGACTTTCTTGCTGTGAGGTGAATGTGCTACCCACTGCGCCACGTGCTGCCTAAAAATAAAGTTTATTTTAAAGCTTATATTAAACAGGAACTGTTCTGCGATCAGTATTGTTTTCAAACTAAATATGTGATCGTTTATTACACCATAATAAAAAAGTGTATAGCATGAGAAGAGTTTCATTTACTGATGATAGAGGTGGTGTCAAAATTAAAAGCGATTGAAGCATACTTAATTCTCATATTTCATAAACGACTTTCTTTGTTATATATAAACTTCAAAACTGAAAATCACACAGTACCTGCCTCGGTTTATTGATCCTCCGGCAACCCTGGTAAAAGTAAACTGAAATTAAACATGACATCTTACAAAAAAAAAAAAATAATATTTTAAAAAAACTTCCGTTATTTAGTTGTTTTGTCTTTATTATAAGTTTGACTTAGTTTAATTCTATAATTATTTTATATAATTATAACCGGGAGGAGGCCTTGGGGAAGACCCAGGACACGCTGGAGAGACTATGTCTCTCGGCTGGCCTGGGAACGCTTCCGGATCCCCATGGAGGAGCTGGAGGAAGTGTTTGGGGAGAGGGAAGTCTGGGTGTCTCTCCTAAGACTGCTGCCCCTGCGACCCGGCCCCGGAAAAGCGGTTGAAAATGAATGAATGAACGAATGAATAATTATTTTATTTTAATTAATATAATTTAGATTTTATACTTAATAACCTGCATAATTTATATTTCTAGCATTTTTTCTAATAGTTTATAATGCATAAACTTAGTTTAATTATAAAGTTAAACTAAATTTAAACGAGAAAGCTTCTTGGCAACTATAGCTGAAACTATTACAGTAAATCTGATTGGATGTACAATATGATAGGATACACAATCTCCACTTAGATTCAAGCTCTAGTGGGTAGCACGTTCGCCTCACAGCAAGAAGGTTGCTGGTTCGAGCCTCGGCTGGGTCAGTTGGCGTTTCTGTGTGGAGTTTGCATGTTCTCCCCGTGTTGGCGTGGGTTTCCTCCGGGTGCTCCGGTTTCCCCCACAAGTCCAAAGACATGCGGTATAGGTGAATTGGGTAAGCTAAATTGTCTGTGGTGTGTGAGTGTGAATGGGTGTGTATGGATGTTTCCCAGGGATGGGTTGCAGCTGGAAGGGCATCCGCTGCGTAAAACATATGCTGGATAAATTGGCGGTTCATTCCGCTGTGGCGACCCCAGATTAATAAAGGGACTAAGCCGAAAAGAAAATGAATGAATGAATGAATGAATTAACAGTTTCTGTATTTTGTGATCCACAAGTCTGTTTATTTACGGCTGTGAATTGCATTATGGGAGCTTGATCTGAGCTCTGTCGACTTTTGATGCTGAAAATTCAACTCTACAGTTTAACAAAGTGACTTTTATTGACATTTTAGTAGTGTGAAATAATATAATGTAGAAGAAATAATACAGAGAGAAATAAGTCTGTATAATAACAATGTACTGGCAGTTTATTACAAAATTTTTATAGCCTAATAAACACCAACCCAGACAATTTATCACTTTAAACTATGAAAAATGTCCCTTTTTCGAACTTCTTAAGGTTAAAAGTTGTTGAACGAAAGATCAAGGTCCCATAATGCAATTCAAACGATTAAATAAACCGGGAAAACTTGTGGTTAAGTTATTATTTAGAAACTTGTCAATGCAGTTTATACATTTAATTTTCTGAATTCTGCAGGTTGGGATTCAGTCTGCAGGTTGGCAGATTTAGGAGTGTGATGTCGGGCAGATTAATCTGGGCGTTATGATTTTTGCCAGACTGTTGGCAGAGTAACACCTGCTCTGCTCATTATTCAGCGGCGTCCAGATTGAGTCTCCTCTGCACCTGTAGAGCAGATTCCTGGATCCAGTCACACAGAGCAGATGAGAGATGTTAAAATGAGCTGATGTGGAGGACACATCTGGAGGAAAACCACGAGCTGAGACCACACTCAATAGTTGACTTTAGAAAACTGTGTGGAAACCTGTTGCCTTAAACCACTCAAGGTTTTTACACAACGTGAAACTAAACATCCCTAGTAGAACTTACATAGAAGCTTAAGTTATATGTTAATTCAACTATGGCTGTTTTAGTTTACTTTGTGTAAAAATGTAAGTGGTTTTATAAGTGAATATATTCACTTATGGCCAAGCTGAAGTATTGTCACACCCTCTGCACGTTCCATCAGCCCCAGTCACCATTCACACTGGTGGATGGTCATTCTCTCCTTGTGCTCCTCCTTATCATCCTCTGAATCATCTTGTACCCACTCTGCATCGAGGCTAACTCCTGTGACCAGTTTGCTCGACAAATAAGGGAAGTGACTGTTTGTTTCACCCTAAGACTGTGTACTCTTGTATTACCACTCGAACTACGGTGTGAAGATTTCCTTTGTGTTTTAAATAAACACCCTGAGCATTAATACCTGTCGTCTCTTCCTTCTGTGACCGTGACAAGTATCCACATGAGCCAGTGTCTGTTTTAAGTTTTACCAATTGTTTTCTGAGATTATTACATGGCTGTCTGGAATGTTCGATTCTGATTGGTCAGTGCTGACATTCCAAGGTATGTTATCTTGAGATAACAACCACTAAATAATACAGGCGGTAACTTTAAGTTTTCTGGACTGTCAGTGAATACGTTCAAATCATATATTTACATCCACATTCTTATGCTTCTGCTTGTCTGTCACACAGTTTTTGACTGTTTGGCACTGACTTTTGAATGACTAATATTAAGGTTAGTGTCACGACACGAGACGGGGAGAATCCAATAGCGAGTGAATTTAATATGAACATAAAAATGTGTATCAAAAGGATACAAACGGCTGGAAGCCGGAGACAACAAAACAAAGAGGTCCAACAACAAAGAGTGCCAACAGGTCAAACGAAGTCTTCAACCGCCGAACAGACTGCAGAGGATCTTGAGAGACAAAGACAGAGGAACAAAAACAAATAACGGACTGATAAGCAACGGTAACCATCGACTGAATATATAGCCGGTGAAACCGGAATCAGCTGGAGGACGCAGATTAAGTCAGCTGATACGAGAGCACGCTGTCAGCACAAAATGTAAACAGACACACACCCTAGCACACGACAACACACATAGCATACAAAAAGAACGCACAGACCCATAAACCGTGACAGTTAGTCTATGCTTTATCCAGCCAGTTTAGTTTCTGTCAGCTTCGCGTTTTTGACTGTTTGGCGCCATCGTGTGACTGTATTAGGGCTGCACCTTATCGGAAAAATCTGATATTGCGATATTTTATTTTTCTGCGATAAATATTGCAATATGAATACAGTTTCACAACATGGTTTGAATATTTTCGTAAAGCAAGCTAAATTATCTGCCAGTGGGGTAAGTAAAATAATCTTGTTTTAGCTTAGTTTTAGTTTTAATTCGGTAGCTCCTGGTCAACTATAATTCAGACTCAACATTGCATATCTTGCGATGTGACTATTGCCGATGCACACATTGCGATATCGATGCTAAAAATGATCAACTGTGCAGCCCTAGACTGAATAATGCCCAGGTTAGTGTATACTCCATCAGCTGTTTTTGTTTCTGTCAGCTTTGTGTTTAACTAAAGAATTAATAGACAATTACGATCAATAATCAATTACGCTCAGAACAATGTTTTGTGTCTTATTTTTTAATATTTTGTGGCAAGTAGCTGTGTAATAAGCAGGAGGTAGACCTCCAGGAACAGGGTGGAGGACTTACGAACTAAACAAGTAAATTAAATGAAAGAAAAGTAAAATAACATTATATATAAGGGATGATCCAGTTGGATATTATCACAGTTTATTACACAGCTGTCTGGAATACTTGATTCTCATTGGTCAGTCATGACATTCCAACGTATGTTATTCCCACATAACAACCTCTACAACTAATAACGCAGGTGTATCAGGGTACTCGAAACCATCTTGACCATCAGTAAATATTTTCACAATCCATATTTATATGCTTGTCTGTCTCCGCCACTGTTTTTGACTGTTTGGTGCCATCTTGATACTGAATAATACGTAAGTTAGTGTATACTCCATTCAGCCATTTTTGTTCCTGTCAGCTTTGCATTTAATTAAAGAATTAATAAACTATTCAAAACATACATATACCTCCACATCCATATGTTTCTGCTTGTCTGTCATGCAGTTTTTAACTGTTTGGCATTGACTTGTGAATGACTAATATGTAGGTTATTATATACTTTATCCAGCCGGTTTCATTTCTGTCAGCTTTGCGTTTCTGACTATTTGGCGCTATCTTATGACTAAATAATGCTCAGCTTAGTGTACGTATACTCCATTCAGCCATTTTTGTTTTTGTCAGCTTTGCGTTTAATTAAAGAATTAATAAACTATTCAAAACATATATTTACATCCATATTCATGTGTCTGCTTGTCCCTTGTTCTGTCAGCTTTGCGTTTTTGACTATTTGGCGCCATCTTGTGACTAAATAATGCCCAGGTTAGTGTATACTCCATCAGCTGTTATCGTTTCCGTCAGCTTAATTAAAGAATTAATAAACAATTATGGCTCAGAACAATGCTTTGTGTCTAATGTTTATGCTTTGTTGCAAGTAAAAGCAGGATAAAGTACATCCAGGACAGTTATTTCCACAGAATAAAGCCCTTCAGTCTTATACAACAGTGCTCTGCTTCGCATTGTACTGCCGATAAACATGTCAGGCTTTTCTGCAAAAACAAGCAGGATGTACTTTATCCCACTTGTTACATGGCTACTTACCACAAAATTAAATTGTGTGAAAATGATTTGATCGTTCATAATGATAGATTAATAGTTACAAATATGATCTTATTGAATAATATTTTCTCTCTCCATCTTCTTCCTGCGTGTGTGTGTGTGTGTGTGTGTGTGTGTATTCCCCATCTGTTTGTCTGGTCCTGATAGTGTGTTTCATCTAAAATCTCATCACTTCAGCGAGGGATTGCTCTGCATCTAAACACACGAGTCTCTTTCTCTCGGTTAATGTGACAGACGCATCCATCGGCAGCTATGAATAATCAATGAACTCCATCTGTTCATGAGAGAATCAACTCACACACATCTAATGTCTACATCTCTCACTGCAGGTGTGTCTATGTGCATAATATGTATGTGTTTGTGTGTACATGTTTGTTAGAGAGAGTGTGTTTGTGCCTTGTATTCCTTCCATTCTGGGGATGAAATCTCCCCACAAGTATAGCAATACAAGTAAATTTCAACCTTGTGGGGACATTTTTTTTGTCCCCATGAGGAAAACGGCTCATAATTCACACAAAATTAAGTATTTTGAAAATATTAAAATGCAGATTGTTTCCTGTGAGGGTTGGTTTCGGGGTAAAGGGAGAGAATATACAGTCTGTACAGTACAAAAATCATTACATCTATGGGAAGTCCCCAAAAAGATAGCTGTACAAGTGTGTGTGTGTGTGTGTGTGCGATGCTTTAGGCTACATCCATGTCAGAGCAACTCTATTAGTCACAAAGACACACTGACAACATTAATTGATGAGAATCTAATCAAATTTCCATTTTCTGCAAATGAGCTTATTAATCTACAGAGGAAGCAAATGTTTACTCTTTCATTTTCATAAGCAAAACATTTTGCGTGAGGTTGTTTAAGTGTGAACAGACCCCAATCGATGTGTGTGTGATGTTTGTATATATGTGTGCGTGTGCGTGTGTGTGTGTGTTTGTTTTGTGTTTGTGTGTGTGATGTAAAGTTGCCTTGTGAGTGCTGCAACAGCCAATTATTTTCCAATGGAAATCAGTTTCCATTTAAAACACCAGAATTTCTCTTGATAAATAAATAAACAAACAACTAAATATAATCATAATATTAATATTATAATATATATTCATTCATTTATATTATTTTCGGCTTAGTCCCTTTATTAATCAGGGGTCGCCACAGCAGAATAAACCGCCAACTTATCCAGCATATGTGCTACGCAGTGAATGGCCTTTCAGCTGGGAAACATCCATACACTCTTTTTCACACACATACACTACGGACAATTTAGCTTACCCAATTCACCTATAGTACATGTCTAGCGAAACCGGAGCACCCGGAGGAAACCCACACCAACACGGGGAGAACATGCAAACTCCACACAAAAATGCCAACTGACCCAGCCGAGGCTCCAACCAGCGACCTTCTTGCTGTGAAGCAACAGCGCTACCCTGTGCACCGCCCTATTATAATATATAATAATAATTAAAAAATTAACAAAACAACAAACTAAATAATAAAAAAAAACTAACAAAAAACCCCAAATACAGTTAATAAATAAATAATCTATTAAACAACTGACAGACAAATTAACAAAATACATTTGTTTTAACTAAATAAAAGTAATATCAATAAAAAAACAACTTACTAACTAACTTAACTAAACAAACAAGCAAACAACTACAAATGCTAACAACCAACTAAATTAAAAACAGCTCACTGACTAAAGAAACAGCTAAATTAACATTAAATATCCTAAAAGTAAATATCCTAGTTAGTAAGTTAAAACGTGGAAGCAGATGTCAGACTTTCATTACCAACGCAAACTATTATTTTTCAGTGGAAAAACTTGCATGGATTAATTATTCACCTTAAGAATAACGATGTGAGATAGCCAAATAAACATTGTCAATTTTAATTTCAAGCAGACTTGAATAAAAGCCAGATCCTACTGTCCGTCCTCCAGCATTAATGACCCACACAGACGCTGTAGTGTATGCTGTCAGCTGCCACTAACAGACTGGCGTTAACCACCGCCGAACATGACGTAACTATTACATGCTCTTACAGATATCGACAAAACATTGCCGGGATGCAATTACTGGAGAAGAGTCTTTCTGTGATTCGCATCTCCACACATCACCAAATGCACATCATGATTTTGCCAAGTACGATGCGATCCTGGCTTAACATCTATGTTGATCCTGGAACATCATTTTTATTCAAAAACGTAATCCATACCCCTTAAACCCAACCATAACTGTAAATTATTCCCAAGATCAGAGGGGAATAATAGTTGGATAACAATCATGTAGAAGTGCATAAACCTAATCATAAGCCTAAAGTTAACATAAACCCTTAATTCTGATTGGCTGATTGGAATGTTATTTCAGGATCAACATAAATGTTAATCCAGGAACATGTCCTACTTGGTGAAATCAGGTTTGCGTCACGAAATGATCAAACCTTTCTGTTTCAGCCACAGTCACATCAGTTAAAGCTAATATTCTGCTTAAGTTAACCAACCAAACAGTGTCTAACTATCTAAACAACAAAACAAAAACCAGAGACAAATCGAACTAAATGGACAACTAACCTAACAAAATAAATAAATAATCGAACAACTTATTAAAGGTGCAGTAGGTGATCTGCCAAAATGCTAACTGGTTAGCATAATATCTTTGAAACACAGTCCCTTTCCTGCCGTCCAAAGCCACGCCTCCTGAAATCACGAACGCGCGTACCGCGACATGACAGCAGACAACCCACTAGATCATGTCATTCGCCAGTTAGAAATGTAGTTAGTGGTTGGCCACTAATGTAAACTAATGTAACTAAATAACTTAGTAAACTCATTAAAGTAAACAAATAAGAAACAACCAAGTAAACAAAAACTAAGCAGCTTACTAAAAAAATAAATATTTAAACTAAATATATAAACCAACTAATTACATAACTTATTAAACAACAAAATAAACTCATTATATAACTAAAAAACTCCTAAATAAGCAACTTACAACACAACTAAGCAAATGAAAACAACGAAATAAATGCATAACTAATTAATCAACTAATTAAACAACTCATTAAATAAACAAATAAGAAACAACACAATAAAAAATGACTAAGCAACGTACAAAACAGCTAAGTAAATGAAAACACCTAAACGAATAGTTGATGGTTCATTCCGCTGTGGCGACCTCAGATAAATCAGAGACTAAGCCGAAGGAAAATGAATGAATATAGTTGTGTTTTTGTCTGTGTAACAAAGGATATGATGTGTGGATGTTAGTACTTAAAAATGTTGGTGTATTAACATTATAAATAAATGAAATTAGGCAACACGGTGGCTAAGTGGTTAGTACTGTCGTCTCACAGCAAGAAGGTTGCTAGTTCGAGTCCCGGCTGGGTCAGTTAGCATTTCTGATTGGAATTTGCATGTTCTCACCATGTTGGCTTGGGTTTCCTCCGGGTGCTCCAGTTTCCCCCACAGTCTAAAGATGTAATACAGGTGAATTGAAAAAAACTAAATTGGCCGTAGTGTATGTGTGTGAATGTGTGTATGGATGTGTCCCAGTGATGGGTTGCACCTGGAAGGGCATCCGCTGTGTAAAACATGCTGGATAAGTTGGCGGTTCATTCCGCTGTGGCGACCCCTCATGAATAAAGGGACTAAGCCGAAGGAAAATGAACAAAAATGATTTGTATGTTATTTTTAACAATAATTACAACCATATTAACAACCACAACTGCCATTTTTTTACCTTAAATTTTATGGATATTTTCCAACAGTGTATATAAATATCCTGCATTTTTCAGTATATTGATATTACAAAAAAAGTATTATCACTCTTTTCCATGCTTTCTTTTCTGAAAACACTGGATTTGCTCATTCAGGCTATTGCTGTGCTTTGCTAATTCTGCCCTAATTTAAAAGCTAATAATGAATTCTTATTCATGTCCTTCGCATTATGCAAAAATATGTGCACACAAAACCAGCCTTGAGTGCAGCACTTAGTTGTGCGTTCACCTATTTGTATATTGATTTATGCTAATGTTTTAATGCAATAAACTGCCATTGTCTCTCTGAAGAGGGAAGAGCTTCCAGCTTTCCCATCATTCACCAAAAAGCGGCAGAAAGGCTGGAGGAAATGACAATAATTAATAAAAAGATACATTTTATAATTTCACCAACGAATGGTATTAAAATGACTTTGGTGAGGTTTAAATCGAGCTTTCATTTATTTTGCAGTTTCTGCTCACTCCTTCTCCATCCAGCAAAGTCTATTTATTCCTCCATGACCTCTGACTTCTGGAGCTGCTGATTTCCTCGCAGCAGGAGGTCAGGCCTGTCCCATAATGCACTGCAATGCTGCCAAAATCTTACCATGCATCGGTCTGGCTCACTGTCTGGACAGGTTTCTCAAACAGGAGATCCAAAAATATGAGGAAGATATAAATAAATCAAAAAGCACACCTGACTAGTTCATGCAAGTTCAGTACATGGAGGGTGCGAATGAATGCTTGATCCCCACTGGATGACGTCAAAACAACATGTATGGGTGGTCAGCCCTCTAAATAGTCAGAAATAGTTTGCTCTGATCTGTATCTTAAATAATAATATTAATACTTATAATAATAATAGATAATATAAATATACGTTTGACCACCCCTATAACGCATGTTATAATTAATGCCAATCTGTCTTTGTGAGAAAAGAAAATCATTCAACAGTCTGAAACCGGTTGTTCTCACTGTAAACAAAATATTCCATATTTCCATATTTTGTGTTTCATGTTTTTATTTTTGCTTTTGAATTCTATAATGGGACCTTGATTTTTCTTCCAACAACTTGCAACCTTGAAAAGTTCAAAAAACATCAACATTGTTTGTGACTTAGTTTGTGAAACTTCACAATTATCTGCATAGTTTGTATAGTTGAACCTATAGTAACCTCTGAAAAAGCTAATCCACATAAAAACATTTTAATACATTGTAAACTTAAATACATTGTATTAATAAATTAGATGTAATTTAAATAAATACATACATTTGATTTACTGAAGCATGTATCACACAAATTAATATCACCAAAAAAGTTGACCCCCCCTGATCGTCCATAGATTGTTCATACAATTCACACATGTAGAGTACATGTAGTCTACATTGGACATCAACATTAGAAAACTTTTTTGTTGTTCAAATATTGGAGTTTTACAAAATCTGAAAGTGTTCTTTAAATTTAATCAATGTTAAAAATGTTTTTTTTTTATTCCGCGTATCAAACTATACTGTATGAAATATGCATAATCTACTTTTGTTGTAAATATTCTCATTTTACAACTCCCCTACAGTTGAGTTTCACCATTTAGCCAATCTTTGGGTCTGGCATGAGCACTTTTAGCTTAGCTTAGCATAGACCATTGAAACATCATTCATTCATTCATTCATTTTCATTTCGGCTTAGTCCCTTTATTAATCTGGGGTCGCCACAGCAGAATGAACCGCCAACTTATCCAGCATATGTTTTTTACGCAGCGGATTCCCTTCCAGCTGCAACCCATCACTGGGAAACACCCACACACTCATTCACATACATACACTATGCACAATTTAGCTTACCCAATTCACCTGTAGCGCATGTCTTTGGACTTGTGGGGAAAACCGGAGCCCCCGGAGGAAACCCACGCCAACACGGGGAGAACATGCAAACTCCACACAGAAATGCCAACTGACCCAGCCGAGGCTCGAACCAGCGACCTTCTTGCTGTGAGGCGAACGTGCTACCCACTATGCCACCGTGAGGCCCATCATTGAAATAGATTAGACCATTAGCATCTAACTCAAAATGACCAAAGAGGTTTGATAATTTTCTGATTTAAAGCTTGAATCTTCTGTGGTTATATCATGAAAGACAAACAGAAAATGAAAAGTTGCTATTTTCTAGGCTGAAATGACTCTCATTCTGGTGTAATAATCAGCGAATTTTGCTGCATTACCAACAATACAAAAATAATACGCAGTACTTGAAAAATAGCATACTTCTTCAGGACAACCAACGTGACCACCTGCTTGCACAGGGAGTGTGCCTTACAACCATGAAAACATTTATAAAAGATGATTCAGGACACATTCACTTTGATACAGGTCCTGAACCATTTGAATTGAATTGTCTATCTATTGTCTAGAATCATCTATTTGAATTGGAATACACAGAAGTTAGCTGATTTTCAGGTGCTGCGTATCTGTCACGGTCACACAAGGAAGAGAGGACAGGTAGTTAGAATTTGTGGTGTTTATTTACACAGTGGTGTGTCAACGCACTACGTTTAGAAGGTGAGGACAAAACACTGGTGAGCGCAGCATCTGAGTGCGGAAGGGGAAGACAATATACAGTTCGTTGAGGATACTGAGAGTCACTTCCCTTAAAGTAGCAAGCAGACTGATGACAGGAGTCGGACTCGATGTTTCCATAAAGGACAGATGAGACCGCAGGATACGAAGGATGAACGCTGTGTAGAGGTGACCATCAAATGTTGATTCCAACCGGTGAGTGAATGAGTGAGGTGAGCTTATGTAGTGCGTGGGTGATGGCTGGAGCAGGTGAGTGTGATTACGTGCGCAGGTGTACGTGATCAGTAATCGGGTGATTGTGTGCAGTGTGTAGTGGATGGTGACTGTGAATGGAGACTGGGGCTGATGGAACGTGCAGAGGGTGTGACAGTATCGGCCTAAAAATAGCAACTTTTCAGTTTCTTAGTACATGATGTAATTACAGAAGACCTCCCAGCAGGCACACAACATCATAAGACGTTAATATTAGGTTAGATTCAGGTCGTGATGTCAGGTGACCAAAATTCAATGTCTAGCCAGAGTCTAAAGACGTCCAATTTGATGTCCAATAATGACGTTGATATTTGGCTGATTTTAGGTTGTGTTGCAAAGTGACCAAAATCCAATGTCGAGCCAACATCTTAAACCAACGTCATATTGACGTCAAATACTGACATTCATCCGTCAAAAATCCAATGTCTAATAGACGTCACAGTGGTAACATCCATGGAACGCCAAGCTGTAACATCATAAGATGTTGATATTTGGTTGTTTTTAGGTTGCGTTGGAAAATGACCAAAATCCAATGCCTGTTGGACATTGACATTGGTCTGAAGTTGGGTTTTGATGTCAACATGATTTTCACTTTCACCCAAAATGCAACTTCCCCACGATGTTGGGGAACAACGTCAATCTGATGTCATGTTGACATCCTGTGCCTGCTGGGTTAAGCTTTAAATACGAAAAATTATCAAAACTCGGGTCATTTGTGAGAGAGAAGCTAATGGTCTAATCCGTTACAATGATCTATGCTAAGCTAAGCTAAAAGTGCTCTGGTTGAATGGATTAAAAAATGTTAAAACTCAACAGTTTAACTATAGGGGATTTAAAAAACGAGTCTATTTACAAAAAGTGGAGTGTTCCTTTACAAATAAGTTTTAAAAAATAACTAAAAATAAGAGTGCTACTTTACTCTTCAAATATGACTAGACAGTGGACTCAAAAATCAGGAAATTGCAGGTTCTTCTCCAATTGTGATCTCCACTGTATATTTCATATTGAAAAAAAATCCTGATGAATAATAGCAAATGATGAAGAATCTTTTTCTCTTTCTCTCTTTTCACCTTTCGTTTTCACCTTTCTTTCTTTTAGCTGTTAATGGCATTCAGAATGGTAATTTCATATCTCTTATTTTCACCTTTCCTTTGCTCCGCCAGTCTTTTCAGTGAAATTAAGCTCATTAAATCATTTACACATTTTCTTTTAATATAATCATACACTGTTTATATTTTACATCATCTTCTCTTTTTCCTTTTCTATGCATAAGCTTGTCTAGGCAAAAAAAACATTTAAATCTTAGTTTTATATAGGAACTAAGCATCAATTATGCTCATAAAATCACAAGTCTGATTTTAATTTATTGTGATTTTACATCTCTGTAAATGAACCTGTAAATGTACACTTCCCTAAAACAAAAACAGAAAAGATATTGGCATCAACACAGCTAATAGGAGTTTAAAAATATCTGCAAAAAATGTAATATTGTGCCTCCATAGACTGTAAAAATTATCTGTATTTCCGTGATTCACAAAGGGTTTTCTGTTTATTTACAGTTGTGAATTGCATTATGGGATGCTGATCTCTGCTCTGTTGACTTTTGATGTTGAAAATTCAACTCTACAGTTTGACAAAGCGACGTTTATTGACATTTTAATAGTTTGAAATAATATAATGTAGAAGAAAGAATATATAGATATACAAGTCTGTAAAATAACTGCAAATGGACTGGCAGTTTATTACAAGGTTTTTGTATCTGTAATGAGTCGGGTTGCAACAGAGGTGAGGATACAAATGCAGTTTATTAAGAGAATCATCGGGCAGGCAAAGGTCAAAGCAGGAGCAGACAGGAGCATGCAGATAATCCAAAAGCATGGTCAGAATACATGCGAATGGTCAGGACAGGCGGCAAAACACCATAAACAGTAAAACAAAGCAAAGGGCAAGGCAAGGCAAGGCAAGGCAAGGCAAGGCAAGGCAAGGCAAGG
>CAIGQW010000399.1:593781-609596 GCA_903798125.1 Danio choprae | reverse complement strand
TAAATTCTAAATGTATTTATTCATTACTAAAACACATTAAACAACAAATGGAAAATCTCCTTGCGGAAAGTACAAGTGCATTTTCTGTTTAATTTATTTTACAGACTTTGTGAAGGATTTTTCTTCGAGTGTATTTATTTGATATACTTTCTGTATGCAATATAGCAGAGAAGCATGCATATTTGCACACACAATCTCCCTAGGTATTATACACGTCCTTGGCTAAACTACTAAAACACACACACACACACACACACACACACACACAGAAGCATCAGAAATAATCAGATGAGGGCCTTTGTGCTTAGAGAAAACACAGCCGGAGCGTTTGAATGATCTGATTGCTTGAAATCCATTTGGAGAATGGAAAAATCAGGGTCAGAAAGCAAGCGGGAATACAGAACTCAACTGATTCAAGGCACTTTCTGATGCTGCACAAACTCACAGCGAAACCTCTTCACAAGTGATGAAACAAAAGATCCCTAACTTTATATTTAATGCATCTGGAGGAAATCTAGGTCAGACACCAGTGTAAGTCTAGTTTGTAGTAGCGCCGTACAGTAGTGAAGCGCCCTGCTGCTCCTCCTCAGGAGAAGTTCATTTGCTCCGGGCTTGAACTGTACAGCATGTTTGCCCCGTGTACCTGACCTCTTTCAGCAGGTCAAACATGGATTTATAACACACACTGGCCAATTTATTAGGTACACCTTACTAGAAGCTTCAGAACTGCCTTCATTCTTTGCGGTAAAGATTTAGCTAAAAAAAAAAGAAAAAGAAAAAGAAAGAAATCTCCAGCCTGATCTCACACGGAAATTTAACTATTTTATGTTTTGTCAGATTAGTGGCTAATCGGTACGAGTAATAGTCATACAAAGGAGTATGATTTTTAAAAGAAGGCATGGCACCTAAAGCCAACTAGCATTGGGGGATGAGCAAATCGTAGCAAGTTGTATGAATGAGATCGTACAAATTCATACAAATTAACCTCTAAATCAAAAAGTTACCAATTGCAGTGCAATATCGTTGGAATCCCCCATTCCAGCATATCTCACAGGTGCTCCATTGAGATTGGTTGCACCAGCAGTTCACAAGTTAAAGGTGCAGTATATAGGATTGACCTAGTGGTTAATCTAGGTATTGCAGTCCAAATTCAAAATATTGAAGAGGGTATTTTTCACCTCCTCTGACTTGACGCAAATGCAGGTTGCCAGATTGATGACACCAACAGGAATGGGTGTGCCTGATGATTGTAAGCTGATCAGCTAATGTTTACATTAGTAATATTTGTATTGTTCGCAAATAAAACACCTCATGAATCCACGTCCCATTTCGGAGGGTGCTACTGTCTTCTGGAGGTCACGTTTTCAGCTGCGCTTGCATTAGTGTTGACACGATACTGAATTTCAGTACCAATCGGTTAAAAAATTCATTTACTGCTAACATTTAAGCACTGTTGAGCGCGCTCAAACACAGATACAGGGACACTGGAGCATTGTAAAGCCGCTAAGAGCAGTCTATTCATCAGCGGATTGCTCGTAAGTCAGCTCATAAACAGACCAGCTGATCTTTGCGGCTTTAAAATGCTCCAGTGTCCCTGTATCTGTTTACACTTGGTGAACAGATGACCTTTACGGCCACAGTCATTTCTGTTGAGCACATGAACACAATGGCAAATCAGTGGTGTTAAAGAACGTCATCAACAGCACTTAAATGTTATTGTTTTTAAAATGTTAAAACCGATTGATACCAAAATTCAGCACCGTGACAATACTAACATGCATACATTGAGGCAGCCTTCAAGACTGAAACGAGATATGCTGCTTTTTGTCAAGGCAACCTGAAGTGCTGAAACATAATTGGATAAACTGGCAGTGGGCGGAGTTACACAGACCAAAACAAAAACACGGAATGCCCATTTTCAAAGGAGAATACCTGACTTTAGCACTGTTTTTCAGATAATCAAGTATGTTTGCTTAACATGTTTCTGAAATAACTGCAAACCTTTTTTGGTATTAAAAAAAAACATACAGCACTTTTAAAATGTAGTTTAGTTGCAATGTAAAGGAACACTGTGGTAAATCTTGCGCACTATTAAATCATTTGTTTTATAACATTGAACTTAATCTAAATGTAATCCTACATTCCAATTAAATATTTATTATGGAAGCCTCTGCCCAATAATAAGGATTGAAAAGAGATGACATCTGCATTAGATCTCATGATTGATAATTAAGAACCATAAGCTCTCACTTGCTTCATCTCCCTTTGTTTAAAACCTTTTGCATTTATTTTGTTTTCTTATGTTTTGCCAAGGGCGACGCAGTGGCGCAGTGGGTAGCACAATCGCCTCACAGCAAGAAGGTTGCTGGTTCGAGCCTCAGCTGGGTCAGTTGGCGTTTCTGTGTGGAGTTTGCATGTTCTCCCCGGTTTCCCCCACAAGTCCAAAGACATGCGGTGTAAGTGAATTGGGTAAGCTAAATTGTCTGTAGTGTATGTGTGTGAATGAGAGTGTGAGGGTGTTTCCCAGTGATGGGTTGCAGCTGGAAGGGCATCCACTGCGTAAAACATATCCTGGATAAGTTGGCGGTTCATTCCGCTGTGACGACCCCAGGTTAATAAAGGGACTAAGCCGAAAAGAAAATAAATGAATGAATGAATGAATGTTCTGCCAAATCTGAATTTGAAGAATTTCTTCGCGACTGAATTCTTCTTCCTGTTGTTTTTTGTGCGTCTTCCATATGCTGGCTATTAAAATAATTCCAGGTTTAATATTTCGATTTTAACGACTTCTTCATGTTCAGTTCACATGCATCTCAAGCTTTTTCCCATTCTCAATTTGAAGGCTTCTGATTGGGTATTACGTCATTCAATGCGACTACGCATTACGTTATGAACTACTTAGTATCTTCTACCTTAAGGACATGTGGTGCAACCAAAACACAAATTTATTTACAAACTAGTTAGTAGTAAGCAACTAAGCCTCTAGAGGGAACTTTACGTTCAGGCCTGAGCAAGAACGTATGAACAGCTGGTGCAACATCTATCCTGGACACTGTGGAGTCATTTGAGTGAAGAAAGAGGAGCTGTAGCAAGGGCTGTGCAACCACACAGAGCCAAAAGAGTTTATTATTCACCTTCTGAAAAATGTATTATGCAGTAGAATTTACAATTGACGGGCAGAAATCCCTATGTCTAAAACAGAACTTTTCAGGAACGTGATGCCCTTCATTTCGGAAGATGGCATAGAAAAATAGAAACTTTTCTATTCTAGCGAGGAAAAGGAGAAGAAGCATGAACTCATAGCTTATTATTTCTGGTAAGTCGTCATGTGCTAACACAAAACTGGGTTTTTATGTAATTGAATGCTTACAATGCCAACACAGCTGTTCAATTTAAAGGTGCAGTAAGCGATGAAGATTCCTTGTAGACTTTTGGGTATAGCTCTAATATTTCGGTGTGTTTGTTTTTCGTTTATTATATTATCTTAATTAACAAGCAGCGGCAGGAAAGGGGGGAGTATGGGGAGGTGGTATTAAAATATGAATTGGCAACAGATCTGCTTCTCTCTGAATGGTTCTTGTCTAAATATTTACCCGGTGTCTCATCTGGTTGTCCATCGATGGCAAGTTGCTCTAAACGTTTCCCCATGTATCAGTGACTATTACGCCTCAAGTCTAGTGGAAAATAAATGACTAAAGGGGCATTATAAACAATCGAGTTGTGGTGGTGGGTTTCCCGAAAAGATCCCCTTCGGTCGACAACCAAACATGGACACTCACTTGAGATTAATTAAATGGACTTGTTGTATGTATAAAAAATATTAAGGAGCATCTCTTCAGGGAGGCCACTGGCCAAAACAACAAAGAAAATAATCTGCTAAGTAAATCAATTAAATTACCTATGAATCTTTAAAGAAAAATACAGGAGCTTACCTCACTCCCTGAACATAATCAAAGTCAAAGAATTATTCAAATAAATAGGGTGGCGCGGTGGCGCAGTGGGTAGCGCTGTCACCTCACGGCAGGAAGGTCACTGGTTCGAGCTGAGTTTGCATGTTCTCCCTGTGTTTGCATGGGTTTCCGGTTTCCCCCACAAGTCCAAAGACACACGATATAGGTGAATTGGGTAAGCTAAATTTTCTCAGTAGTGTATGTGTGTAAATAAGAGTGTATGGGTGTTTTCCAGTGATGGGTGTTTCCCAGTGATGGGAAGGGCATCCGCTGCGTAAAACATATGCTGGTTAAGTTGGCGGTTCAGCGGAATGAACCGTAATGTGGCGGAATGAATGTAATTAAGGGAAAAAGCCGAAGGGAAAATGAATGAATGAATAGGCAGACCACCCTTACATGCTCAAATACTCAAAAGTGTTTCACATCTCGACATACACATGGACGGTCAAAGGGGGTTAAATCCTGCTGCAGTCACACCAGAAATCAGCTCCTCGAGCGCTGTCCAGCAGTCAACCACAGTCTGGATCTTATTACTCTAGGGAACCAGGATGACAAAACAAGTCCACTAATGGTTTCTGTATCCATCCTTTGTTGGATTGAAACCCTGGTTTGCTCCCAAGTCTAGTGCCATATGTGGTGAGCTATTGAGAAAACCAATCACACCGGAAAAGCTGTCCACATGGAGGTAAATGGTCAGCGGTACCGCCTCGTAGCATTGGTTTTACATATAAAATGCAGCAATATTTACCTACCAGAACATATATGTGGTTTTAAAAAAAGATTTACACCAGGGTACGTTTTCTAATGAATGTTGCTCCATTAATATCTCTTGATCAATTAAATTATGAACAGCAGCTACAATAATTCTCTTTCCTTTGCTCTCTATTTGACCCTAATCCCAACCCTAGGACTTGAAGAGATGATGCCAACCGTCTAAGGACTTCGAAGACAACACAATACACTTCATTGAGGGTGTATTATATACATAGACACCATCGTTTTTGAATGACACTATATACTGTTTAACTGCAGGTTAACTATGTTTATTTACCGTTTACCCTACACACAACTCCTTTTCATATTTGTGTTTTTTTTTTTAATTCACACCAGGGTATATTTCCTAATGAACGTTGCTACAATAATATATCTTGATCAATTAAGTTATGAACAGCAGCTTCAATAATTATCTTTCCTTTGCTCTCATTTTGACTCTAAACCTAACCCAAACCCTAACCCCACCTTAGCCCTAACCCCACCCCTAACCCAACCCAACCCCTAACCTTAACCAAACCTAACCCCCTCTAACCCTAACCTAAACCTTAACCCTAGAACTTGAAGACATGATGCCAACCCTCTGAGGACTTCAAAGACAACACAAACACTTAATACATACACTTCATTGAGAGTGTATTATACACATATCATCATCTTTTTTGAATGACTCTATATACTGTATAACTGCAGGTATATAAACTGCACGTTTATATACTGTCCACCCTACACACAACTCCTTTTCATATTTGTGTTTTTTTATTTTATTTTCACCAGGGTACATTTCCTAATGAATGTTACTACAATAATTCATTCATTCATTTTCATTTCGGCTTAGTCCCTTTATTAATCTGGGGTCGCCACAGCGGAATGAACCGCCAACTTATCCAGCATATGTTTTACGCAGCGGATGCCCTTCCAGCTGCAACCCATCTCTGGGAAACATCCATACACACCCATTCACACTCATACACTACGGACAATTTAGCGTACCCAATTCACCTATAGCGCATGTCTTTGGACTTGTGGGGGAAACCGGAGCACCCGGAGGAAACCCACGCCAACACAGGGAGAACATGCAAACTCCACACAGAAACGCCAACTGACCCAGCCGAGGCTCGAACCAGCGATCAGCGACCTTCTTGCTGTGAGGCGAACGTGCTACCCACTGCGCCACTGTGAGGCTACTACAATAATATCTCTTGATAATACCACCCCTAACCCTAATCCTAACCTAACCCTAATCTAACCCCCTCTAAACCTAACCCCTAACCCTAGGATTTGGACATTAACAGATGATGCCACAATCTGAGGACTTCGAAGACAACACAAACACTTAATATACAAATACACTTCATTGAGAGTGTATTATACACATATCATCATCTTTTTTGAATGACACTATATACTGTATAACCACAGGCTAACTATGTTTATATACTGTCCACCCTACAAACAACTCCTTAACTTTCCTAATTTCGACAGTAATGAAGTAATAAGGTGCACCTTTTTTAAAGCTGCTTTGGTTGGTAATTATTGTGAAAAGCGCTATAGAGATAAACTTGAATTGAATTTCCGATACAGTCAATGTGCAACTCAATTCAGAGCACAGCTGCATGTGCAACAGGGGTCAGAGATAATGATGTGAAACTAGTTCTCCCACGGCATCCCGCTCTGTTTGTCGAGCAGTATGTTAACGGTGTTTTCATCTCAAGAGACCAGACCAGACCTCTAAAACTGTCCTGACCCGAGCTCTTCAACCGGCGGTCAGCACCATATCAACACCTTTACCTCCACGAACCTGGCCATCCTCATTTAGACAGGCCCGTTTGATGTGATCTTCCACAGTCTGTCTGCTCGCCTCACTCACGCTCTCTTCCTTCCAGGCTTTCTCTCTAGCTACACGTTAATATTTAATGCTCATGCCATACAGCAGATGGTACCATAAAAAAAAAGAGCATCAATATTTGATGCAAACTCTCCCCAGCCTTTTCTGTTCTCCTTCCTTAGATTTTTCTTTCACTTTCATTCACGATGAAGCGGATGGTGTTGTCGGTACTGTTAGTGGTTTGTGTTGCTTATGAAATATTAAATCATTGTTGACGGTTATGACACCGGCGTTGAGGTGATCTTCCAGAGATAATCTGTGCTCGGAGGCGGATGGGATTAATAGGGCTACACAATATATCGTTTCAGCATCGATATCGCAATGTGCGCATCTGCAATAGTCACATCACAAGATATACAGTGTTGAGTCTGAGTTATAGTTGACCAGGAGCTACAGTACTGCATTTAATTACTGTATATATACGAAATTTATGCAAAAATAAATAAATAAATACATTTTTGTCTTGTTTCTGGTCTAAATATTATGGAGCCAGACCAGTCTCAAAAATAATACATTTACAAAATAAAATTCATACACAACTGACACTTACAAAATTCAATTCATAAATTGAGAACACAATTCATTCATTCATTCATTTTCTTTTCGGCTTAGTCCCTTTATTAATCTGGGGTCGCCACAGCGGAATAAACCGCCAAGTTATCCAGCATATGTTTTACGCAGCGGATGCCCTTCCAGCTGCAACCCATCACTGGGAAACATCCACACACACTCATTCACACACATACACTACGGACAATTTAGCTTACCCAATTCACCTATAGCGCATGTCTTTGGACTTGTGGGGGAAACCGGAGCACCCGGAGGAAACCCACGCCAACACGGGGAGAACATGCAAACTCCACACAGAAATGCCAACTGACCCAGCCGAGGCTCGAACCAGTGACCTTCTTGCTGTGTGGTGATCGTGCTACCCACTGCGCCACCGTGAGGCCCCAACACAATTCATAAATATGCAAATAAAATGTATAAATTCAGAACACAATTCATAAATATGCAAAGCCAATTTATAAATTTAATGACTAAAAATCAATTGAAAACACTATTTGTGCATAAACAAATCCAATTCATAAAATTCTGAACACAATTCATAAATATGCAAATTCTATTCGTAAACCCCAAAGACAATTCATAAATACACAAATCCAATTTGTAAGTTCAAGACACAATTTGTGAATACCCAAATCTGATTTTGTAAATTCAGAAAACATTTCATAAATATGAAACTCCTATTCGTAAGTTCAAAACACAATTCATAAATACGCAAATCCTATTCATATATTAAAAACACAATTCAAAAATATGTAAATCCTATTCATAAATTCAAAACACAATTCATTCCATTTCGTAAATTCAAAAGACAATTCATAAATATACAAATCCAATTAGCAAATTCAGAAAACAATTTGTGAATTCTAAAATACAATTCATAAATTCAGAACACAATTCATAAATATGCAAATCATATTAGTAAATTCAAAACCATTCATAAATATACAAATCATATTCATAAATTCAAAAAACAATTAATAAATACAAATCTTTCGTAAATTCAGAACACACTTCATAAATACAAATCTTATTTATTACTTTAAAACACAATTCAGAAATATGCAAATCCAATTCGTAAATTGTAAGGACTAAATTTAAATTCAAAACACAATTTGTGAATACACAAATCCAATTATGAAATTCAGAACATTTCATACATTTAAAAAACAATTCATAAATACACAAATCCAACTCGTAAATTCAAAACACGATTCTTAAATACGCAAATCCTATTCGTAAATTTAAAAAACAATTAATATATTCGCAAATCCTATTCGTAATTTTAATTTATAAATTCACAATATTATAAATTTACAATATTATAAATTCAAAACACAATTCACAAATGTACACATCCAATTCATTTGGGGGAATATTTTTACTTGTGAATGAACAAACTGTGTTCTGAATTTACATATTGGATTTGTATATTCATGAATTGTATGTTGAATTTGACGAATTGGATTTTGTAAATGTGAATGGTGCTGTCGGTGGCGCAGTGGGTAGCACATTCGCCTCACAGCAAGAAGGTCGCTGGTTCGAGCCCCGGCTGGGTCAGTTGGCAAGACATGCGCTATAGGTGAATTGGGTAAGCTAAATTGTCCATAGTGTATGAATGGGAATGGGTGTGTATGGATGTTTCCCAGTGATGGGTTGCAGCTGGAAGGGCATCCGCTGCGAAAAACATATGCTGGATAAGTTGGCGGTTCATTCCACTGTGGCGACCCCAGATTAATAAAGGGACTAAGCTGAAAAGAAAATAAGTGAATGAATAATTGAATGAATTGTGCTGCGCATGTCTGAGTTTTATTTTTGCAAATGTTTTATTTTTGAGACTGATCTGTTCTCCAACTGACCCCACTGGCAGATAATTTAGTTTGTTTTAAGGGAAAACTCTTCATTTTGACTTATTTCTTCAGAAGGTGAAAACAAAACAACATTTTTACTTGCTCTAAGATTTTTTTAAAAATATATTTTGATAAGAAATGAAACAAAGCAGGCGACGCGTTGGCGCAGTGGGTAGCACAAAATGGCCTCACAGCAAGAAGGTCGCTGGTTTGAGCCTCGGCTTGGTCAGTTGGCATTTCTGTGTGGAGTTTGCATGTTCGTCCCGTGTTCACGCGGGTTTCCTCCGGGTGCTCTGGTTTCCGCCACAAGTCCAAACACATGCGGTATAGGTGAATTGGTTAAGCTAAATTGTCCGTAGTGTATGTGTGTAGATGAGTGTGTATGGATGTTTCCCGGTGATGGGTTGCAGCTGGAAGGGCATCCGCTGCGTAAAACATATGCAAGATAAGTTGGCGGTTCATTCCGCTGTGGCAACCCCAGATTAATAAAGGGACTAAGCCGAAAAGAAAATGAATGAATGAATGAATGAATGAATGAATCGCAATATTTATCGCAGAAAAATAAAATATCGCAATATCAATATCGCATTTTTTTCAATATTGTGCATTAATTTGGGTCGCACATCAACGCTGCGCTTTCAATTCAGATCTTTGTTGCGTGAGGTCCGATTTTTCGCTTGGTTCCAACAGCCATCAAGAGCCAATCAAAGGTAAGGAGGAAACAGCTGATTTGCATTCTGGTTAATATGCGGAGACGCTCTTATTTTCAAACATTACATCACAAATGCTATTAGAGAGACTGCGGTGTTTGATCATTTTAGAACAAGAGAAATGCCATTAATCATTCAGTGCTGAACGTCTCGGCTGTTTTCTTGAACTGATATAAAGCAGAGCAACTCATTAATCAAAAGAAGAGCTTTTAGGGATAAATCAACAGAAAAACTAAATCACAGAACAAGGCCTTTTTTGAGTCGTAAATGCTAATTCTACTGGCATATGCATTATGCTAATGCTCTTGTTTGTTTATATTACAGTTTTTGCAAATCACGAAGATGCCGAAATAGAAGAATTACACTTCCACGAAAACACACACACGAAAATAGTTTGACCTATTATGTATGAGCATCTTTAAAATAAGAATGAATTGTGATGAAGTGGTTATAAAGAAGAATGAATGAATAGCTTCATTGAAAAAAAAGATGGAATTATGTTGAATACTTAAAAAAATACTAATAAATAAATATATAATTTATACAGAATTTCGTTCATTCATTTTCCTTCCTGAACCGCCAACTATTCCAGCATATGTTTTACACAGCGGATGCCCTTCCAGCTGCAACCCAGTACTGGGAAACACCCATATACGCTGAGCACTGTATCATCAAGCAATTATGGTAGTTATTGTTTTATCGGTAATAAATGTATTAACAGATCTAATATATTTCTTTAGATTTGTTTTCATTTAAATTAAAAAATGTGTGTTTTTGTTTACATTTTTAAAATTAGAATTAGAATTTATTAGAATTATTAGATTAATTTATTAGAATTAGAATTAATTTTTATTAGAATTAGATTTTTTTTTAAATATTATATTTATTTAAATTTTTATTAAAATGTTTTTTTATTTTTATTTAATTTAATTTATGAATTATTAAAACTTTCAAAGGGCCTCACGGTGGCGCAGTGGGTAGCACAATCGCCTCACAGCAAGAAGGTCGCTGGTTCGAGCCTCGGCTGGGTCAGTTGGCATTTCTGTGTGGAGTTTGCGTGGGTTTCCTCCGGGTGCTCCGGTTTCCCCCACAAGTCCAAAGACATGCGGTATAGGTGAATTGGGTAAGCTAAATTGTCCGTAGTGAATGAGTGTGTATGGATGTTTCCCATTGATGGGTTGCAGCTGGAAGGGCATCTGCTGCGTATAACATATGCTGGATAAGTTGGCGGTTCATTCCGCTGTGGCGACCCCAGATTAATAAAGGGACTAAGGCGAAAAGAAAATGAATGAATGAATGAGTAAAACTTTTCGTTTAAAGGGCTAGTCCACACAAAAAGTCAAATGTACTCACTATACTGAGTTTCTTTCTTCTGTTGAACACAAACAGATATTTTGAAGAAAGCCAAAAACCTGTAACCATTGATATCCATAGTATTTGTTTTTCCTACTATGGAAGTCAATAGTTACAGGTTTGATTTTTTTTCTTCTCTTCCAAATGTCATCTTATGTATATTCAACAGAAGAAAGAAACTCAGAAAGGTTTGAAATAAGTAAAGGATGAATAAATGGAGACAGAATTGTAATTTTGGGTGAACTATCCCTTTAAAGTCTATTTCAAGCAGCAAAAATGTCTTTAGTTTTATTATTTTTGTTTTAGTTAACCTTAAGAACCCCGATATATAAAGAAAAGTAAATAAGTGCTTGCCTGAAAAAGCATTAAAAACAAGAGCGAATGTGAACTGATGCATGTCTGTAGACACAAACGTAAAGATGCACCGGGAAGCGCAGCGACAGTTTAATGTTGCAAATGGACAAACCAAAGCTCTCAAGCAGAGTGGCGTGATGGTCCATTAGTGGAGAGATGAAGATGAGCGTTTCTCTTTCTCCCAAAGGAATGAACAGATGCATGTGCGGGGGGTTACAGTACATAATCCAGCATTTCCTGAGCCACGGACCAATCAAAGGGGCTCGTTTTACTCAACCGACGATTGAACTAAACCTATGAGCATGTCTCAACCACACTGGCCTTGGAAAGTGATTTTTTGATGAATTAAAGTAGCAGCAGGAGAGATTAGAAAGATGGGTCAGATTATAAAAAAAGGTGTGAAACAGATGTGCGTATTATAATGAGATTCTTTTTTTAGTAACACAAACTGTACATGAACTACTCAGTTACATTTCATTTTAGCACGAGATGAAAACTCTGAGATTCTGCTTTTAGTTGGAATCGCGTTTCAGCTGCACTAGCAAAGATGAGAGAATAATAAACACTTCAGTTTATGACCCATTTGACCTCACGGGACCACCGATGCTGCTTTATTCAGAACGTGGTGCATGCTATACGTGTTATTTATTTTTATTTTACCAGTCAAAGTTTGGAAAGTTAACTAAGGCTGCAATTATTTGGGCAAAACATATATAAAAGGTCTTAAAATATTATTTTGATTTAAAGTAATTGTTTTTCCATGTTTAAAATATAATTTATTCTTGCGTTTAAAGCTTTTGTCATTGCGCTACTTCAGTGTCTCAGAGTCATTCATTCATTCATTCATTTTCTTTTCGGCTTAGTCCCTTTATTAATCTGGGGTCGCCACAGCGGAATGAACCGCCAACTTATCCAGCATATGTTTTACGCAGCGGATGCCCTTCCAGCTGCAACCCATCACTGGGAAACATCCATACACACCCATTCACATACATACACTACGGACAATTTAGCTTACCCAATTCACCTATAGCGCATGTCTTGCCAACTGACCCAGCCGGGGCTCGAACCAGCGACCTTCTTGCTGTGAGGCGATTGTGCTACCCACTGCGCCACCGTGCTGCCTCAGAGTCATTCACAAATTATTATTATTAAATGCTGGATTAATGCACAAGAAAAATTTCATTACAACAGTTTTGCAAACACGTTTTATACCATTTCAATTATATTTTTCGTGCACGCTGTTTAAGTGCACATGCATTGTTTAGCCATAGTGTTTGCATGGTTATAATACAGCAAGTAATACAACAAGCATTTAGTTCGGGCTAGCTTTTGCAGCTGGACATTGCTTTATAATGCCTTTGATGGGTGAACATTAGCCAGTGGGGCTTTCATGTGAATTATTCATGGTCATTGTCACTCCCGAGCATACAGCTGAGCTGACCCAAAACAGACTTTACAAAATGTAAATCACTGTAATGTTTTCATTAAATGTGAGAACAGATTAATTTCCACATGAGTGTGAAGTAAATATTCTAGCCTACAAGACTGACTACGGGCCTCACGGGGGCGCAGTGGGAAGCACGTTTGCCTCACAGCAAGAAGGTCGCTGGCTGGCCTCGGCTGGGTCAGTTGGCATTTCTGTGTGGAGTTTGCATGTTCTCCCCGTGTTGGCGTGGTTTCCCCCACAAGTCCAAAGACATGCAGTATAGGTGAATTGGGTAAGCTAAATTGTCCAGAGTGTATGTGTGTGAATGAGTGTGTGTGTGGATGTTTCCCAGTGATGGGTTGCAGCTGGAAGGGCATCCGCTACGTAAAACATATGTTGGATAAGTTGGGGGTTCATTCCGCTGTGGCGACCCCAGATTAATAAAGAGACTAAGCCGAAATGAAAATAAATGAATGAATGAATGAAAGACTGGCTACTCAAAAGTCTTGTTCAGGCCCAATCAGTGTGGTTTTTTGGACCTTATTTCAGCGACATTTTTTTCTCCAAAATCTATTAACCATGCATAATATTTTTTTTTCTAAAAAACGCAAGCATGTACATCAATATTGCTCACATATTATTGTAGCACAGTGTGTGCTGAATACAAAAAAAATACTACCTGCTGGCCAATACTATGTAATAAGTAGCTGAAAGGAGCACAAATGTCAGGGCATGTCAAAACATCTTAGGGGGCCCAAAATCACCTCAGACGCCAGAGGACCAATTCTCACTGTTAACTATAGTGGCTTATTACCTGGCTATTATTTTTTTTTCCTTTACAGTCTGCTTCTAATATTGTTCAGTCACATCTTCAGGATCTAAATTAGGTTTTAAATGTAGATACATCTAAATTAATAGTTTTTACAAATCTATCCACCCCTTTGCAGAACTTCCCATTAATTACCACTGCCCAAGGTGAACCAATACACTCAGGGTCCAGCTATAAGTATTTAGGCTTTTGACTTGATCATGAGCTTTCCTTCAAACCGCCAATTTGGTTCACAAATTGAAAGTTAAGCTTGGGTTTTACTCTTGAAATGGATCCTGCTTTTCTCTTAAAGCTCGTAAACATTTGGTGTCTGCAACATTTTTACCATTGCTTGACTATGGTGATGTTTTATATATGAATGCCTCAACCAAATGTCTTCAGCCTTTAAACTCGGTTTATCATAGCGCTTTGAGGTTTGTTACAGGCTGTCATAGACTAACTCACCATTGTGAACTGTATGCTAAAGATGAGTGGCCTGTTTTGAATGTAAGAAGGTACACCCACTGGATGACTCTGGTCTACAAGGCTCTTCTTGCTCTGGCGCCTTTATACCTATCTTCTATCTTCATAGGTCAAAAAGCCACTATGCCCTACGTTCAAGTGATATTTATCATTTGTCTGTTCCCTGGGTTTGAACTGAAACAGGGAGCTTTTAGTCATGCCGCCCCCTCGTCCTGGAATACTCCAGTCTGAATTAAAAATGTCTGAGCTCATTCCGATTAAATCATTTGGCTCTATCCTTTATAACAAACAGCAACAGTCCAAAATGGTCAAATGGCATGTTTCTGAATTCACTGCATTAAAAAAAAAGTCCCAGCTTCTTTGGAATTGGGGTTGTATATCATCCGATACTTTCCATTTGGTCACTTCTGTCTGTGACGGATGCTTCTGGTAAAGATGGATGATTCAGTTCAGTCAAACAGAGCAGAGACTTCTAGTCGAGAGGGAACAATGTGCTACTACAAATTCATCCAGCGCTGCATTCAGGCTGCCAAACGCTGGAGTCTCACAGGAGTCTGAAACACTGATGCGGTCAGACAGAAAGCCAGAGCCAGAGTTTACTGGCCAGAGAGACACTCGACACCATGCTGAAAAACATATACAGTCTGATTCACCAATCAAAAACCACTTCAGCAAAACACAATACAAATAAACAACTGACAGCTCAGGCACGCAGATTGGACATTGTTTGATGGAGAAGTAGATAAAGTGGCAGTAGATCTACAACAGGTCTACATCCATCTAAGGCCAAACAAATTATTTACTCATAATATGTATTGGCATGCGGGCTGCACGGTGGTTCAGTGGTTAGCACTGTCACCTCACAGCAAGAAGGTTGCTAGTTTGAGTCCTGGCTGGGCCAGTTGGCATTTCTGTGTGGAGTTTGCATGCTCTCCCCATGTTGGTGTGGGTTTCCTCTGGGTGCTCCGGTTTCACCCACAGTCCAAAGACATGTGCTGTAGGTGAATTCGATGAATTAACTTGATGGATTGTATGAGTGTGTGTGAATGTGAGTGTATGGGTGTTTCCCAGTACCAGGGTTGCGGCTGGAAGGGTATCCGCTGCGAAAAACATATGCCAGAATACTTGGTGGTTCATTCCGCTATGGCAACCCCTGATAAACAAGGGACTATGTCGAAGGAAAATGAATGAATGAATGAATGAATGAATGAATGAATATATTGGCACATTGGCTCTTTTCTTACAGCATCTATAACACTGTTGGTTGGTTCAGGGATCCAGGCTTTCTAAACTCTGCTCTGATTGGTCAAATGACCCAGTCTGTTGTGAGAAGTAGACAACCTACCAATTGTGTGTGAAAAATCAGCCAAAGGGGACAATTGAATAGACACTGTTTAAAACCCATGTTCATAAATGCGGATGACAAAAAGGTGCCCTAACATTTTAATTGCTACATGCAGGTAAACTTTTCAACAACACAATGGGAATTGTATCATCAAATAAATAATTTGTGAGAAGTTATTGTTTTTATGAGTTAAATTTGCAGTATACAGTCAACTAAATAAATGTGTAAAAGAAAATGTTTGCATCTGTAAACAAAGAAAACTGTTGTAAATCTAAAGGCGATTCAGTCAAATGTATTGTATATTATT
>CAIGQW010000399.1:541888-556528 GCA_903798125.1 Danio choprae | reverse complement strand
CATATAATAATAATAATAATAATAATAATAATAATTATTATTATTATTATTATTATTATTATTATTATTATTATTATTATTATTATTATTATTATTATTATCCGTAATAATATTGATAATTAAAAATCATCAGATAATGTTTTAATTAATAAATATCCCAAAACTAAATAAATACCATTTTGTAACTTTTTGAGTTAGTAAAAAAATACTCTAACAAGCAAAAGTAATTAATAAATAATTACCTTTTAAATTCTAAATTATCCCTTTAACCCTCTAAATTTGTTTAAATGTATAAATGATTACTATAGAAAATTAAAGGTATATAATAATAATTATTATTATTATTATTATTATTATTATTATTATTATTATTATTATTATTATTATCAGTAATAATATTGATTATTAAAAATCATTAGATAATGTTTTAATTAATAAAATAATTATCCAAAAACTAAATAAAAACAATTTTTTTACTTTTTTGAGTTAGTAAAAAACTACTCTCTAAAAAGCTAAATTAATCTTATACATTCGTGTTGAAATATAAACGTAAATACTTATATCTTTTAAATCCTAAATTAACCCCTTTAACCTCCTAAAATGGTTTAAATTAATAAATGATTACTATATTTTGGAAAATTAAAGGTAAATAACAACAACAACAACAACAACAACAACAACAACAATAATAATAATAATAATAATAATAATAATTATTATTATTATTATTATTGATATTATCATCAGTAATAATATTGATAGTAAAAAAAAAATTAATGCTTTAATTAATAAGATAAATATCCAAAAAGTAAATAAATACTACTTTGTAACTTTTTAAGTAGTTAAAAAACTATTCTCTAACAAGCAAAACTAATCTTACGCATTCATCTTGAAATGTAAATGTTATTGCTTATCACTTTTTTGCAGTGGAAAGTATCAAACCCAACCTAGTCAATCATGCTTGGATGAGATTTAGATAAATTAAACTGTTTAACAAATATGATACGTATCTGATTAAAATGAGCAGACTTTCCTCCCCAGGGTGTAACCAGAAGCAGATCACAAGGCACGGAGAGAGGCTGTTTTTAATTGAACGTTCCAAGATTAAAAAAATTAATACTGCAGTGAGTTCCATCAGAAGTGTTCAGGTTTTCATGTGTCGGTGACGCGGCACAAACAGACAGAGGATTATTCTTTAATCTCGTTATTAAAAGATTACATTCATTTCTCTGATCTGCAGCAGAAACGGTTATGAAATAATGAAAGTGTTTAGAGATGTGGCTTCAGGAGATTAGCTGTCAAACACATGACTGGGGTACAACCAAGTTTAATGAAAGACTAAGGTGTAATATTTCATTGTAAGAAAACAGTTCACTTGTACTGCATGTAGGCTGATGATCTTATATAAGTGCAAACATTTGCCCTTTCAAACTAAATTAACAGCATTGACCAGATATTATGAAGTGCAACAGTTGGGTTCTGGAAATAATAACTTATTTTCCCCCTAAAACTAATAACTGGTTGGGCCAATCAATTTCATTAATTTCAATAGCTTGCAATAAGTCTGTTACAGCGCTGTGGAAGAGTTTTGACCCACTCATCTTTGCAGAATTGTTGTAATTCAGCCACATTGTAGGGTTTGAGCATGAACCACCTTTTTAAGTTCATGCCACAGCATCTCAATTGGATTCAGGTCAGGACTTTGACTAGGCCACTCCAAAGTCTTCTTTTTGTTCTTATCCAGTCATTCAGAAGTGAACTTGCTGATGTGCTTTGGATCATTGTCCTGCTTAGAACCCAAGTTTGCTTCAGCTTGAGGTTGCTGTCAGATGGCCGAACATTTTCCTTCGGGATATCATTCTTCCAGGCCCTGAAGTAGCACAACAGCACAATTTACTGTTGGTATGATGTTCCTTTTCTGGAACACCTTCCAACTTTTGTCAGTCCACAGAGTATTTTCCTAAAAATACTGTAAAACATTGAGATGTCTTTTTGCTCAACAATGGTTTTCATCTTGGAACCATTTTTGCCCAGTCTCTTTCTTATGGTGGAGTCATGAACACTCACTTTAACTGAGGCAAGTGAGGCCTGCAGTTCTTTGTTGCTATGGGGTCTGTTGTGACCCCTTGGATGAGCTGATCACACCAATTTTGGCCAGCCGGCCACTCCTCTGAAGGTTGTCCACTGTTGAGATGTTTTTGTCATTTGTAGATAATGGCTCTCATTGTGGTTCACTGCAGTCCCAATGCTTTAGAAATGGCTTTAAAATATTTTCCAGACAGGCAGATCTCAATTATTTTCTTACTTCTTTGTTTTTGAATTTCTTTGGATCTCTGCAATATGTCTAGCTTTTGAGGATCTATTGGTCTACTTCAATTTGTCAGGAAGGTCCTATTTAAGTGATTTCTTCATTGCAGAATGCTGTGAGAGTAATCAGGCCTGGGAGTGGCGAAAGACATTCAACTCAGGTGTGATAAACCAGAGTGATGCTGCGGTCACACTACGGTTTGAGCATGCAAAATTATGTTGTACAGAGCTGCGAAAAGGGGCGGGATTAAACAAGATGATTAGACACAGAGAGGTCATGTTTTGATCTTCAATTGGTCTCACACAATCACGTGATGCAATTTTGCAGGTCATAGTTCACCAAGCTTGAACTATCCAACGCAGCAACATGCAAAGGTTGCGTTTCCGGTCTGCCGCATTGGCTAGCATATGAATAGAAGTCTATGGGAAGAAAAGTGCAGTGTGACCATGACTTTAAGTTATTTTTTAACAGTGCGGCAAACACCTTCACACAGGGCTATGTAGTTTTGTATTTTGTTTGGAAAAGTAGCACATTGGAATGGAAAACACCTTCTGTATAAATGGCTGCTTACAAAGCACACAGGTGATGCCAAAAAGACCTCAGTTGAATATTTAAACGATGTGTGTGCATTGAGTCTGTTCATTCAGACAACTGTATATCAGTAGTAAATGTTTTTGTTTGCTGAATGACTGAGGCAAGACCTCTAAAGGTTTCGCTCACCTCTGGAGACACACATAAACTGTATTTTTGCTTCTAAACAAAATAAAGAACATTTTCAGTATTTTGAGCTTCATAGACACATTCTAGGGACACACGAAACTTAAAGGCACATAATGCCATTTTTACCACTAGAGGGAGCATATATACAACAAACAAAGGCATAGTTTGATGACAGAGTGACTGAGTGTGAAATCATGAGTTGTGTTCTTCATTTCAACCTACAAGATTCTTGCAGAAATCATGTTGATGAATGAACTAAAGTATTCAACACTTATTATCATGGTAGGATGAAGCAGAGTAAATCTGAAAGATTTGAAGAGAAGCGAGAGCGCTGAAGAAATTGCTGAAGAGAGATGAGCACGGCACAAAAGTAGCGGAGCTTTTATTATGCACAGTCCACCATTTCCAGTTCTTTTGGTCATGATCACATGGAGAATAAACAGTGCTATTTTATCAGAATAAATACATTTTTAGTGCGCAGTCTAATAAAATACCCAACATATTAAAGCCTTGCTGTTCTTTCCCTGTTTTCTTAAAAATCCAACCAGAAATTGAATGTGTGATGTCATTAGCATGAGCACACAGCAAACAATCCATCTTACTAGCTAAAATAGCTTTTTTTCCCTCTGGGTTTGAACATTCTTCAAAACATTTAGCATAATTTAAGTACAGTACATAAGTCGGCAACATATATAACACTGTTCTAGTGGTTTGGGGAAATTTTATGTACATCTAGTAAAATGTCAATAAAATCACCACTTAAAAAAAAATCTGAAAAGACAAAAATGTAAAGAAAAGACAAATTAAGGTTGCTTTCACACTTGGTTCAATTGCCTGGACTGAACCCAAGTTCAGTTGTCCCTCCTTGCCACCTTCTCGGCTGATTTGTGTTTACACCGTCGTTTGTCCTTCTGAACCCTGGTACGCTTGCATCATCAAGCTGCTGTTGTATGTACAGCTGTTGCTAGGTGACAGCCAAGGTGCCAAATATGAGACATATGCACATCACGGTCGTTCTGGTTTTACTGAATCTTTTGGTTTTGGTAACATACAGAAAGCCACTCGCGTCTATCTGCCGCAAAAATATAAAAAACGTTCAGAACATAACGCGATGTCTGTGTTTTTGGAGGAGACAAGCAGGTATTATCACTGTGTTTGCACTGGGTCAGTCCCACTTGTCGCCAAGGTAATGCTAGGTAATACACAGACATACACACACACAAATCAACGTTATGAAAACTAAAGTTTGTTGTACAGTTGGCAGCTCACTTCAGTTATTTGGTATGATTGCAGTCATATTAGGCTTGTCACGATACTGGAATTCGGTACCAATCGATACTGAAGTTTTAAAAACGTCCATTTCCCGCTAACATTTGAACATCAGAGTTTGGTATGTTTAGCTAGTGTGAACGATGTCTTCTGAACTGCGTCCACCTGAAAGAGGTGGTCTGGGGTAAGGTTCACGCAAACTCTGATCTGGTTCACTTCTGATATGACGTCTATTTCCCGCTAACATTTGATCGCTATTGAGCACGTTCTTAAACAGCACTGATTTGCCATTGTGTTCACGGGCTCAACAGAAATGACTGACCGTGAAGGTCATCAGTTCACTGAACTCACCGCTGTTAACTGAGTGCAACCACAGATACAGGGACACTGGAGCGTTTTAAAGTCACGTCGATCAGTTGGTTTGTCTATAAGCTGACATACGAGCGATCCACTGATGAATCGCGGCTTTAAAACCCTCCAGTGTCCCTGTATCTGTGGTTACACTCAGTAAACAGTGGTGAGTTCGGTGAACTGATGACCTTCACGGCCAATCACAGTCATTTCTGTTGAGCCCGTGAACACAATGGCAAATCAGCAGTGTTTAAGAAAGAGCTCAATAGCGCTCAAATGTTAGCGGGAAATGGACGTTTTTAAAATTTCAGTATCGATTGGTACCGAATTCCAGTATCGTGCAACCCTAATTCATGTCAGAAGTGAACCAAAAGTACTAGTGTGAAAGCGCCCTAAAAGAAGCAGCTAGAAAATGCATGCAAGGATTTGCTGTTTTTGCAAGGTTATGATGACTAAAAAAAAAAGACAAAAAAAAAGCAAGTCATGGAAAAAACAAATCAACAAGGGTTACAAAACCAGGAAACATTCCCTTGCTCCGTTTCAAAAAGCCAACAACTGACATCCAAAATAAAAGAGAGCTACTTTTAAGAAGTCCTGTTAGAATATCACTCTTGAAGTTTGTGTGGATTTGGATTTGTTTGCGCCGGTTCAGCTCGATAGGAGAAAGCTACGAGCGGCTGTTTACAGAGCAAACACTAATGCACAGAGGTTCACAAGAATAAACGTACGCGCCGTTGTTGTTCTACTGCTACACAAACTGAAACAAAGACTTTCGACAAAGGCTAAGTCTAAAGAATGCAAAAGAGACGATAGATATTCAAGTCATGGCATGCCGCCTGAGTCTAAACCACACACCTCAGTTGGGAAGTGCAAACAAAAAAAGGGGGATGAATTAAAATTATGTTAAAGGTCTGGTATTGGATCCTAAATTAGCAGATGGCCTTACAAAACAAAAACGGTTAGCTTTAAGTGGATGGGATGTGTCTGAAGAAAAAAAGTGAAAGCAAATCTAATTTAAGACGGCGAAGGCACAGAGGAAAAGCAATTAGCCGTGATCTGTGAGCATCTGAGACCTGTAATGAGATCTGAGACGAACTCTTTCCGCGCTTTCATTCACCTGCTGTGAACTGCACTCAATGTGTCTTAGTCAGTGGCTGAACCACAAAAAAAAACAAAAAACGTTATTTTATTTATTTATTGCCACATCAGCAACTTACGGCATTTCAAGGCAATATCAATATTCATAAAAACATGACATGATAAGAACAACTTCATTTTTCAGTAAGAGATGATAAACATATATATAAATAGAAATAAAAATAATACAATTCACAAAAACTGTATATTCAAAGTTAAATATGATTTTTCAATTTAATATTTGATGAATAACTTAGGCGGCACAGTGGCTCAGTGGTTAGCACTGTCGCCTCACAGCAAGAAGGATGCTGGGTCGAGTCCTGGCTGGGCCAGTTGGCATTTCTGTGTGGAGTTTGCATGTTCTCCCCTTGTTGGCGTGGGTTTTCTTCGGGTGCTCCGTTTTCCCGTAGGTGAATTGAATAAACTAAATTAGTCGTAGTGTATGAGTGTGTGTGTGAATGTGAGAGTGTATGGGTGTTTCCCAGTACTGGGTTGCGGCTGGAAGGGCATCCGCTGTGTAAAACATATGCTGGAATAGCTGGCGGTTCATTCCACTGTGGTGACCCCTGATAAATGAGGGACTAAGCCGAAGGAAAATTAATGAATAAATAATTTAAAATTCGTCCTGGTGATACCTTTTTAAAAACATCCATCAAAGTGTTTTCATTATAAAAATCTCGTCTAATGGTACTTAAACTATCACTACAATCTAATAAAATGTGTTTTATGGTTAAAGCGGCTTGACAGTAATTACACGTTGGTGGTGCATCATTATTCAATAAATACAAATGAGTCCAAAAAAATAAGACCTCAGACTTAATCGCAGAAATATCCCCCTTCTGACAAAAAAAAATGAGGCAAATTAATTTTGTTGTACTTCACAGGATGAATTGGCGCTGATAAAAACATACCTCTCTGATGTGGATAATTAAAAGCGATTTTAGATGGTGTGGCTACAGGTTTCTGGAGCGGATTTCATCAGGCAGGAGATCGATTTGTTTAAGGGAAAACTCCTCGGGGGGCCTTCAAGCTTTCATGGTTTATTAATGAGTCGAAGGGGCTCCTGTAAACTATCAGATTCAGAGGACTGAGACCGTTGGACCTAGAGAGAACTTTGGACGAGTGATTTTGATACTGATTTAGAAACATATTGATTAAATACTGCGCACAGTAAAACGTGTCGGTTTGTGAATGTAAATGGACTACAGTTTCAAACATCACAGTGCTGGATAAATGTTGTTAGTGGCTCTCAAAATAAAAGTGATTCTAAAGTGCCTGAAATGAGTAATGTCACCATCTGATCAATCAAAGCAGAGTATACTTACGAAGGGCTCGCAAAACTGCTAGCCCAATGTCCCAGGGCTGTTATGTTTTCCAGTCAGGCTATCAAAAAGTAACCCACCCTACCCATCGGGCTATCTTAATGATAGGAAAAATGTAGCCTATTTCAATGCTTTTGCATTCTTTCACAAATTGTGTAATTATGTTGTATGTAATGTTCATGCATCAAGGAGTCACTATCAATACATGTTTGAGTTTGTGTTCGCGCAAACTGGTGTTGTCAAAAGAACTTTGATAAAAAAGAAGTTGATAAAAAAACTAACTAACTAACAAAAAACATTAAAGCTAGACCTAAAAGGCTTTCACGTTCTTTATTTAAGGGAGAAAAAAAAGGAAAAATAAATAAATAAATATTTTAAAATGTATTTTATTATAAACTTTTATATTTTATATTACAATTTATTATTAAAAATATATATATAATAAAAATATATTATCAAAAAAATATACATGTTGTGGGGGCAGCACGGTGGCGCAGTGGGTAGTGAAATCGTCTCACAGCTAGAAGGTCGCTGGTTCGAGCCCCGGCTGGGTCAGTTGGCATTTCTGTGTGGAGTTTGCATGTTCTCCCCGTGTTCGCGTAGGTTTCCTCCGGGTGCTCCGGTTTCCCCCACAAGTCCAAAAACATGTGGTATAGGTGAATTGGGTAGGCTAAATCGTCCATAGTGTATGAGTGTGTATGGATGTTTCCCAGTAATGGGTTGCAGCTGGAAGGCCATCCGCTGCGTAAAAACATATGCTGGACAAGTTGGCGGTTCATTCCGTTGTGGCGACCCCAGATTAATAAAGGGACTAAGCCGAAAAGAAAATGAATGAATATACATGTATTTAGCTACCAAAAACTGAAGTGTGCTTGCCCAAAAGGCTACAAGGGATTTAGAAATGTTGCGAGCCTTACTTTAGGAAGGAGGAGCTTAGAGAAAGTGCATCCTTGACCATTTCAGACTCTGGGAGAAAAAGAGTAGATTAGTAAAAATGCATACTGTCAGGGTTCTGTTGTGTCCATGTGCTTTTGTTATCGTCATGTTATTCCTTTGTTCTGTTTCCCACCGTTTTCAGTGTTCATTTGTTCCACCTGTGTCTCACCCCTGTGTATCATCTGTCCCATTGACCCTCATGTATTTATACCCCTCTGTTTGGTTCAGTCCTTGTCCGGTATTGTATTGTCAATGCGTCGGTGTATTGTCTTCGTGTCCATGTATTGTCTTTGTGTCCATGCTGTCATCACCCCATGTCCTCCCAGAGTTTCTTCATGTACCCGTGTTTTGTCGTAAGTGTTTATTAATAAATTCGTGCTTCATTTCATCTCGTCTTCCTGTGCCTTCCTGTCCCTCACCCGAGCGTGACACATACTGTATATAAGAGAAAAGTATATTATGCACGTTTATTAATATTTTTTATTAATAATATTATGCAATGTATATTATGAGAAAACTTGTATTTAGAATGTATTTAGAATGTTAGATGTATAGACCTGTTAGAGGAGACCCAAGAGTAATTAAGGACCTTTGAAAATGCATAATAATCTCATTACATGCCAAGCAAAAACATTTTTTTTTAATACTTTACAAATTTACAAAAATAAGGACTTGGGATCCCTTTTTGGACTATATCAAAGGCCTGAATATTACACCTAGTGCTGACAACTTGTAACTTTTGTCATTTATTGTTTGTTTGTTTTTTTAATTAATTTATTTATTTATTATTGTTAATTTGTTAAATTCCATATGCATGCAGTTATTCTCTGATTTTCTGCACTTATGTATATAATGTATTTATTAATTACTTTTCTTGTTTTGTTAATTGAGTTAATGAATGGGGATGGGATTAACAATGGACAATATATTACTGTTTACCTCTCTCAATATTTAATTAGTTTTGCCATACAAAAGACCAATAAAGAGATTGAAAATAATAAAATTACAGAAATTACACAAGACATAATTGAAAAAAATATAATTATAAAAATCTATAATTATAATACATTATATGTATAATACATTTTTTTTCAAATATGTTAGTTAAACTAAAATATTTTACGTTTTCAAAAAACTAAATTATTAAGCTTTCAACTAAATAAAGCCCATGATACAAACTAATATTACTCTGATATTTAAAGTACTGTATGTATGCAGGTGAAGCTGAATATACATATAGATGTGTGGAAATGCAGTTTACAGGTATATTCAACCCAGGCTCATTATTGATACGTACCCCTGCATACATTCAATTCAATTCAATTCAAGTTTATTTATATAGCGCTTTTTACAATGTAGATTGTGTCAAAGCAGCTTAACAAGTTCAAGTAAAGTCCAGATTTTAGAGTTTAGTACAGTTCAGTGTGGTACATCTGCATACAGTGTGCATACATCTCTGGACAGTTTTTTTTGCAGTTTTTGTTTTCGCAAATCCACCAGAGGCTGCTGTGTATCCTTTTTCAGATCTCAAGTCCATTCGCGCCTGCTGTTCTCACGTAAATCCACCAGAGGCCGCTGTCGACTGACTGACTAACTGACTGACTGACCGACCGACCGAAGGCCCCACCCACCCCCTTCTCTAAACCCAACCGACAGTGTTTTCAAAAGCAATCCAGAAAAAGCAAAGCCCTCACAGCTGCCTGATTTTTACCACGTTTTCAGATCTTACCACATTATTTACTTGTTTTTTTGAGGGGGTGGGGGGGGTTGTGTCTTTTGTTTTACCTGCTTTCTGAAATATGGTAACAGTAGAAAAGCCATCCACATGGAGTTAAGCAGTCAGCTGGTAGCATAAAAAAAAAAACAGAAGCCGTCAACGGCGTCATACCGCCTCGTATCGTTCATTTTAAAGACGAAATACAGCTATACGTACCTCTGGCTACATAATTTGTGCTCCCCAGAAATGTATACAGGGGTATGTTTTCACAATGAGCCTGTGTTGGGTATATTGTGCCATAATATAAAAAACGTTACATATTTGCTACAGTATATAGTATACACTGCATTACATGAGAATACCAGTATAACCATACAACCATGAATACCTATAAAGACTCTTCTGTATGAACACAAGGAGGCCAGCAATACATTTCACCAACATATATTATGCCTAATTTGCATGGCAATATGCATATAGTTTGTTAAACTCGAAATTATGTTTACCCTGTCCCTAATATTTCTGCTTTTCCACATTACTATAAAAGCATTTCAACAGCAAACTTGCTTTAATCTCATTTTTTTCTTCTTCTTCTTCAAATATTCTCTCATCTAATGTATTTTTAACCTCATTTTTTCTCAGCAGGTTACTTCGTTTGAAATCACACGAGTACGCTCAAATTTTCCAGTAAACACACTGACCCTGAAAGAGAGCCGTCCTGATTAATGCGCCTCAAAACAGTGTTTCCGCAGCTCCTGTTTACCGGCTCTAATAACCAAGCTCATCCTGCGCTGCTGTTGTTTTGTGCGTCTGTGATCTCAGGGAATCTCTCAGGGTAACTGTCATCAGTAGCCTGCATGCATAGTTAATGAAATCACTGAGCCAGTTTATCAGCGTATAAACCCACACCAGAGACAGAAGAAGAAGCAGACGCTCTTAAAATAAAAGCTCAGTGCAAATTGCAATGCTCGACATGCAGCTCTAGATAGAAAAATATCGAATGGAACTGACATTTGCAATGACATTGAGGTTGGTTATATATTCGTACACTTTTGCGTTTGATAAACTAGTAAAGCAGAACTCAAAGTTCCCGTTAAATTAAAAAGCTAGTTAAACGTCCGTTTTAAGGATATCTGTAATCTAGTGTGGCCAAAGCACTGACAAAATTCACATAATAAAATATAAAACTTATATAAACATCCAAAGCTTCCAGTTTGTCACTTCCGCCTAAATGGATCAACGCTTTTTCTTCACGTCACCTCATACTTCAGTTACTCATCCAATCTTCTGACCAATCAAATGCTCTCTAGTGTCTGACATGCCCCGCCCCCTTCAAGACGTTTCTCATTTGATGCGCTTGAGCTCAACCACTCTCACTGGCAGAGCTGTGATAAAAACAGAACACTATTGGCTGCTTCTTTTAAAGGGGAGGAGCCACTCTATGTCCCACCCTCAATTGAATAATACAAAAAACGCACATTTCAAAGCACTTCTCGGGACCTTTCAAAAGGCTAATACAGATTAATTATGATAATGTACTGTATATATTATATTTATAACAGCTGATAAACAAGCTTATCTATACGGAAGGTTGTGACGTCATCATTCCATCAACAAATTAGCTGTTCCTTTCAATCAGAACATTTTAATAATATTTTATTGTAAGTATAATTAAACAAAATTACAATAAGGTACAATAAACATATCTAATTTGAATGCTTAATGTGAGTGATATGTGCTGATAAAGTTGCGGTTGGCTAAATTGTCATTCATTTTTGAACTTATGAGACTATTTGAATATTTGTTGTTGAATATTTGGTCAGAAATCGCATGCAAGTATGACTTCAAAACAACATTAGCACTATTTGATTGACTATGAACAATGTTGATAGTCATTGGCTGCTAAAATAAATTTATATTTAGAATTTGCAAAGAATATTTTTCTGAAATGATATCAAGTCAAATGTAAATCACCTCACTCTACCAGATAAGATTGGGGCTGTGACCAAATTTCTTCAAAGTACCAAAGAAGGTCCGCACTCAATAATGTATTAAATAAACCACAGGATAAAGGGAAAAAAAACAAACGTTTCGACTGTGTGCCTTCACTGGTCAATTATATTAAGAAAAGTCTGAATGTGTGAAAATAAAAATTATTTTAACAATGAAATCCCTTCATTTTACCAATACAATTCAATTGCCTCAGCACTTAAATGTGGATTACTCTCCTGTCTGCCTGAATTGCTGCAATGTTCCACATTTTGAAATATTATGGCTTTTGCTATCATATCTTCATCCATGATAAGATGCTTTGACACAATTGACATTGTAAAAAGCACTATAGAAATAAAGATCAATTGAATTAAATTAAAAATATATATATATATATTTCATTGCTCCATGCTGCTGAACTGACGCCACAAATTTCTGTTAAATCAAAATAAGTAAAGTTTCACAAACTAATTTCACGAGGAGCATGTGATATGAATGATCGCTGCTGGTGTCTCATCCGCCAATCATTAATAAACAAATCAGATTATTCCAAACTCACAATAAATAGGCCGTCTCACCTTATCTTCATTTTTGAAGAATTCCCGCATCCATCCCTTTTCCTCCTTTACCAGGGGGAGCTCTCAGAATCTCGCACCCTCTTACATGCTCATTGACCAGGCAGGAGCCCTGGGCTCAATCATCTCTGAGCTCAGGGTTCTCTCCTGAGACAACATGTCAAACCTGCTATTAATATCAAGCTGTGTATGTTTTTGTTATTATTATGTTATGTTTTTCAAGTGTGAACTCTCGAAAAACATTAATTAACATTTTCATTAACATTGTGTTTTTATTTGTCCAATGAACTTAATGTTTTTTGTTTAAAATGTACTTAATTTATTTAAGTACCTTTTGCAGTTACTCATTTTGATTGACTGATTTATTCATTCATTCATTTTCTTTTACTCCCTTTATTAATCTGGGGTCACCACAGCGGAATGAACTGGGAACTTATCCAGCATATGTTTTATGCAGCGGATGCCCTTCCAGCTGCAACCCATCACTGGGAAACACCCATACACACTCATTCACACACATACACTATGGACAATTTAGCTTACCCAATTCACCTATAGCACATGTCTTTGGACTTGTGGGGGAAACCGGAGCACCCGGAGGAAACCCACGCCAACACGGGGAGAAAACAGAAATCCCAACTGTCCCAGCCGGGGCTCGAACCAGCGACCTTCTTGCTGTGAGGCGATTGTGCTACCCACTGCGCCACTGTGCTGCCCCATGACTGATTTAACTACATTGAAAAAATTATTTCTGCAAAATTGTTGCAAACTATTTATATGGGTTGAATTTAAACAAATTAAATTTAGCAATGTTCAACTCAATTTGCTTGTTTAAATTAAGCCCAAATAAACAGTTTACAACCTCTTACCTTAAAAAGTTTTTAGTAATTCCAAGGAATCATCTTTGAATATTTTTTTGAATGTAATTCTTCCTCAATCCATACATGTTGAATTTAATTATTAACATTGCCTGTAATCTGTTGCCTCAATTGTATTGAGTAGATAAAAGGTATTATTTTTTACAGTGTATATGTCCTTTCAGACGAAGTAACGTTTGCATATTTAGCATAGCAAGCAAAATAAGCTTGCCAGATTATACAAAGATAGAGAAAACATTTCTCATATATTGTTTTATCGGTAATGTCGAAGGCCATGCATTCAATCAAATTTAGCAAATTCATCCGTCTCTTGACAGCCAGCCAAACGGCACAGATCCCAGAACGCTTCAATAAAAACTAAAACAACACAAGGTGAGAGAAAACATGACCCACTCTATTTAGACACACAGCTATTGCTTGCTGCCTGATCTTGAATGTAAAATTGAGCTTCTGAAGCAAATCAAATCAGAAACCATTTTACATTAGGATTAAACATTGGGGTAAAGTTGGTTTTTATATTCGCACATTTGGACTTTCTCCTTAATAATATATTTTCAGAAAAGTATTCTAAATAGTTAAATCAACACTGATTAAATGTAAATAGTCCAATTAAATAGAGCTAATGTTGTTTTGAAGTCGTATTAACATGCCATTTCAGACCGAATACTCAAAAGTAGCTTAATAAACAATATAGAGGCCGTGTCACAAGTTGTCACCATTCAAAAATTAACAAATGTGCGAATATAAAGCCAACTTTACCTCAACTGATGAAACATTAGTCCACCCATGAAACAAAGCCTGATCTCAGGAGTTAGAAAACATTTGAAACTGACAGAAATGATTACACTTCCACTGCTGAAGCATTATCCGATTAAAATGAACACATCTACAAAATAAACAGTGACGTCATACCTGTAATGACTTGCCAAACAACCAATTATTTAATTCAACTAATATTGAATTAAATTCATTAATTCAACATATATTATAGAAATCTAAGCTTTACAGTAACAATCAAGCAGACGGTAAACACTAGCATGTCTAGCAAACTCCTGACTGGTGCATTTCCAAGATGGCAGCCAAGTGAACTAACTCAACTTACCCCCACACTCAGAGCTAATTCACAGTAAGTATAAACATACAACACGCATACAAAAACAAGCTCCTCTCACAAGCTTTTCCAGATCTAAGAGGGGAAAAAACTGCTTTCCTACCTGTCTTCATCTTACGTAACCATGAAATGACATCACAGTTCAACAAAACTGGCAACTGCTTGTTACTGATTGGCTGGTAGTTTTAGAGGGCGGGACTTTGTTACTTAGAGAACACATTATTGGTCAATGTGAGTGTCTGTCTGTCTATCTATCTGTCTGTCTGTCTGTCTATCCGTCTGTCTGTCTGTCTGTCTGTCTGTCTGTCTGTCTGTCTGTCTGTC
>CAIGQW010000399.1:517214-531888 GCA_903798125.1 Danio choprae | reverse complement strand
AGAGAGAGAGAGAGAGAGAGAGAGAGAGAGAGAGAGAGAGAGAGAGAATTATAGAAAAAGAGAGATTGAGAGAGAGAGAGACAGACAGAGGAGGTGGAGAAATGAGCAAGTCACGAATCACATATTATTCCAGAAACGATCCGAATATTTCACCCTGCCCCACCCCCATTTAAATATTTCATAATGCCAGCTCTAAAATAGAGAAATGCTACAGAAATAAACCTGTAAAATTGACTATGGCATATCTGACATATTTTGACATCACCTTTCAAGATATAATCTGCCACCTTTCTGCATTAACTGTGATACATCCTACCTATATTTAAAGAATATCCATTTCTCAGTGAAAGAATATCCATTTCTTACCTATTTCACAGGTAATATATTTTTGGTGCATTTAAACAAAACAGATTTATTATACGGATATATTTATTAAAATAACATTTTAGTCACCGAACATCTTTGGAAATAGAAAGATAATTCATTTAAATTCATGTGAAATATTGGGGAAAAAAACAATTACAAACTACAAAATTTCAACAAAATGTGATAAAAAATGTTGTTTGTGTTGAATTTTGCTGTTTTTAAATGTTTTATTTATTATTTTCCCCTAACATATACATTTGGGTGTACTCATTTTGGACCGTTACCATAAGTTATTATGTTAGATTAGCTCCAGATTTGGCTTCAGTTCTGACTAATCTAATGTATATGCACAAATATAACATTGTAAACTTCCTATAGAGATTTCTGAGGGCTGTACTCATATATGTTGAGCACTGTATATATAATACAACTCTTTAACAAACTGTAAAACATTCATTTCTAATTATTCCTGCACATTGTCCCTTTTGTTATATATTTTTATTATAACTCTCGTCTTACAATAATCAAGGAATATATGTCAAAATATTTACTAAAATGTAACATGTATTTTTGATTTGTGTTTTTCCTCCTCCTCGTCCTTTTGTATTGTCCTTGTTTTGTTTCATGTTTGTCCTTTTCTTATTATCCTCGTTAAAATATTCAAGAAAAGAAAGTCCAAATGTCTTTTGAAAAATACACAAAAATGAAGGTTGAATGTGTGAAAAACACTAAAATTATACAACAACAAAAAGATGGATAGAAAATAAAAACTAAACCAGAACAGGAGATGAAAAGCACTATTGAAAATACATTGAAATAATAATAGTAGCTCAATGTGCTAAGCATTGCGTTACAAATCCTGAGGTTGTAGGTTTGGCGTGGGTTTCCTCCGGGTGCTCTGGTTTCCCCCACAATCCAAACACATGCGGTATAGGTGAATTGACTAAACTAAATTGGCCGTAGTGTATGTGTGTGAATAAGAGTGTATGGATGTTTCCCAGTACTGGGTTGCTGCTGGAAGGGCATCCGCTGTGTAAAACATATGCTGGATAAGTTGGAGGTTCATTCCACTGTGGCGACCCCTGATGAATAAAGGGACTAAGCTGAAGGAAAATGAATGAATGAGTAATAATTGTGTGTGTATCTACATATCTACTATACACATATATAATTTTATATATAATATAATTAAATCTGTTAAATGTTGCTACTAAAGTTTTTTATGCTACACTTTTGGCAACATTATAGCTCAAGTGTTTGTTTTTTTCATCATTCACACTTTAGTTTTAACTGTACTTTTTAAAAATGTATTTTTGGGAGGAGGCTGATTGATTGATTGATTGATTGATTGATTGAAGGCTTCTGGAGATCATCTTTCATTGCTAAATCTTGAAATGTAAGTTTTTTTCTTACAGCTTTTTTCAAATCTAACAACTTTTTTCTCTGAATTTAATTCATTTATTGTCAACATTTTATTTAGACTTTTTTACTCAAAACAATGATTTTATTTATACATTTATTTCTCAACATTTCATTTTTTTTTATTTAACACGATATTTCTCAAAACAGAACCTCACGGTGGCGCACTGGGTAGCACGATTGCCTCACAGCAAGAAGGTTGCTGGTTCGAGCCTCGGCTGGGTCAGTTGGCATTTCTGTTTGGAGTTCGCATGTTCTCCCCGTGTTGGCGTGGGTTTCCTCCGGGTGCTCCGGTTTCCCCCACAAGTCCAAAGACATGCTGTATAGGTGAATTGGGTAAGCTAAAATTGTTCGTAGTGTATGAGTGTGTGTGGATGTTTCCCAGTGATGGGTTGCAGCTGGAAGGTCATCCGCTGTGTAAAACATATGCTGGATAAGTTGGCAGTTCATTCCGCTGTGGCGACCCCTGATTAATAAAGGGACTAAGCTGAAAAGAAAATGAATGAATGAATATTTCTCAAAACACAACTTTCGAAATGTAATGAATTTATTCTTAAAGTTTTATTTAAACTTTTTTCCTAAAATATAATGAGTTTAATCCCACATTATAATGACTTTATTCATTCATTCATTTTCACTTCGGTTTAGTCCCTTTATTAATCTGGGGTCGCCACAATGGAATGAACCTCAAACTTATCCAGTATATGTTTTACGCAGCGGATGCCCTTCCAGCTGCAACCCATCTCTGGGAAACATCCATACACACCCATACACTATGGACAATTTAGCTTACCCAATTCACCTATATCGCATATCTTTGGACTTGTGGGGGAAACCGGAGCACCCGGAGGAAACCCACACCAACACGGGGAGAACATGCAAACTCCACACACAGAAACGCCAACTGACCTGAGTTACCGACGCTCGAACCAGCGACCTTCTTGCTGTGAGGCGAACGTGCTACCCACTGCGCCACCGTGAGGCCCCATAATGACTTTAATCTTGAGATTTTTTTGTTAATGCTTGGCCCTAGTCTTCTTCCATCGATATCTGACCATGCAATACTGCTATCATTTTGATAACTCTATTCACTAACAATGCAGAACTTTGTAGCCCAGAGTTAAAGGTTTCTTCTATGGAATTGTGCAAGCGGTTGGACCCCGGCAGCAGAAACTGGTCTCCAGCGTCCAGAGTCCTGCAGCGTCTGTTTAGTATGCAGCAGAAATATTGTCACCGGGTCGTGTTGTGTTGGACAGCTTTGGCATTGGCAGCAGATTTGTAGCTTGGGCCTGTAGGGGTTTTAATTCTTTGCAAGGCTGAATTCAAATCCAGCTCTTTCTTTTTTTGCTCCTGCTCTGATGCTCAGGTCACTGGAGAAAACACACACACACCTCTTGCCTTCTGGACAAACATCTGCTTAAGAGAAAACACCTGTGTCGTGTGTTTGGTGCTTTTTGGCAGGTCTAACTCAAATCACGTGATACATTAGTACTATATTTCATTCATTCATTCATTTTCCTTTGGCTTAGTCCTTTATTTATAAGGGGTTGCCACAGCAGAATGAATTGCCAACTATTCCGGCATATGTATTATGCAGCGAATGCCCTTCCAGCTGCAACCCAGCACTGGAAAACACCCATACACTCTCACATTCACACACTATAACTGAATTGTATGAACTAAATTGGACATAATGCATGTCTTTGGACTGTAGGGGAAACCCAGGCCAACACGGGGGGAACATGTAAACTCCACACAGAAATGCCAACTGACCCAGCTGGAACTCGAACCAGTGACCTTCTTGCTGTGAGACTCAATTGACTTATTCCATCACCAAATGGATTTAAGACATGTTATTTGCAGAACAGGACAAGATTTTATTTAGACAGCCTGATATTTTAGTTGGAGTGAAATTGAAGTGGCCTGCATGATTCAATGAGATGCCAGAATGTAGCAATATGCGTGTAGGATAAAGAAAAAAACTAATGAATAAACAAAATGAATCAGAATAAGGACATCAAATTATACATTATAAGTTAAAATGATACAATACGTTATACAAAACAATGTACCTTTGTCTGCACTTAAATTAGTCAATTAACAGGTTTATAATGTAAAATAAATATGCTAAATATAAATGTAAAATACAACATTTTACATCATTCTGAAAACGTACCCCTATATACGTTTCTTGAGATCCCGAATTATGTAGGCAGAAGTACGTATGGCTGCATTTCATCTTTAAAAGGATGGTCAATCTGTGCTTTTGAAAACACTGTCGATCGGGTTGGACAGTCGATCAGTCAGTCAGTCAGTCAGCCGACAGCGGCCTCTGGTGGAATTATGCGAGAAGAGCAGGCACGAATGGCACTTGCCAGAGAAATCTGAGATCTGAAAAAGCAACAACAGCAGCCTCTGGCATATTCGGGAACACAAAAAGCGTAGCTCCTGGGATGTATTTGGCACTCTCCAGAAATGTATACAGGGGTATGTAATCAGAATGAGCCTGGGTTGGTCAAATATGCAAAAATAAAGGTACATAAATTTTAAACTAATTTATTAAAATGAGCAAATATATATACATTAGATTCCATATTTATTCTCAAAATTTGTATTAAAATGCATGAAACCAGACAGCTGATTCATGAAATTAATTACATGTTTTTAAAAAATTATTAAACAAATATTAAACAAGTAAAAAAAATTATTGTCAAATTTATTCAGCTGCATTTGTAAAGAAAAAAACATTTTCCATTATTTTTCAGATTTTTTGACATTATAGTCTTACTATTTACAGCATTTTCCTGCTTAATCTCAAAATATGCATAAAAACACAAGAATGGAAGCCATGCTGTTGATTTATGCAATTAACTCCCTGTTATGTAACTAATTAAAATATTATTAACAGATTGACGTCCCTAATTCTAACCCAGGTTTAGTTGAAACCATTAATGTAGATGTCATTTGTCAAAATTACCAGATAAAAGCGGTATTAGCAGTCAGAAATGTGTCTCCACAGAACCCGGCGCTTCCTCAGAGAGACAGAAAGATCCGATCCAATTACTGTTTAACACGAGGTCACACTGCAGGAGTGTGTAAATGACAACAGCGGCGTAAAGCTATTTCAACACTTATTATCAGCTCTGGACAGCTGTGTGATTTAATTGCATCTGTGTGTGATAAATGTGCTATCAGGAGCTGTTTGATGTTTTTCTTACCTGGTGCCTAGAACAATAGAAAGCTGTAATCACGCGTGTGTTCGCGCCTCCACTGTTGTGAATGCACTGCCATTTAATGTCACGTCTGATTTAGACACGTTGCTGCAGAAAGACAGACGCTTACAGTCAAAATGTCTGCTTTAATAAATCTTGCTGCAAGAATTATAAAGGGATTGTCGGATAAATCTTAAGGGTGATCAGTGTTGAGCCCTTTACTAAAAAAAAAAAAAAAATCATTTATTAATCATTACGTTACTCCTTTCAGAAGAAAAGAATCATTATTACTGCCTGCCAACAGTAATTCTGAACACTAGTCATTACAATACTTTCATTCATTCATTTTTCTTCAGCTTAGTCTCTGATTTTACCACAGCGGAATGAACCACCAACTACTCTGGCATAAGTTTTATGCAACGGCTGCCCTACAATACTTTCATTACTTCCAAAATAATCCATTAGATTCCACAAAACTGGAAAAACAAATTTATCTCTTTTGTGTCAGGGTATATTTACACAGCTGCTTCATTTCATTTACTTCATAGTCAATTTAGATTAAATTGCACATCTGTTTATGCTTTCACTTTCCCAGTACTGGGTTGTGGCTGGAAGGGCATTTGTTGTGTAAAACATATGCCAGAGTAGTTGGCAGGAAAACGAAAAGTCGAAGGAAAACGAATGTATGTATGTATATATGTTTTCACGTCAGTAATCTTTGATGTGTTGCATACGAACAGTGCTGCCAGGTCTGCAGTTTAGTATGATTTGCTCATCACCCAATGACTGTTGGGTTTTACTCTGCAACCCTACTTTGCTGGTTGGAGTCTTACCTCACCAGCAGATCTTTCTGGATTGCGTAAAGAAGAGAGGTATCCAAAGCTTATCAGTTGGTCAGAGGAGTACCTCAGGGCTATGTTCTCGGTCCCCTTCATTCATTCATTTTCCTTCAGCTTAGTCCCTTTATTCATGAGGGGTCGCCACAGCGGAATAAACTGCCAACTTATCCAGCATATGTTTTACACAGAAGATGACCTTCCAGCTGCAACCCAGTACTGGGAAACATCCATTCACACTCATTCACACACATACACTATGGCCAATTTAGCTTATTCAATTCACCTATAGCGCATGTCTTTGGACTGTGGGGGAAACCGGAGTACCCGGAGGAAACCCACGTGACCCACGTGATACATTAGTACTATATTTCATTTATTTTCCTTCGGCTTAGTCCTTTCTTAGGGGTTGACACAGCAGAATGAACTGCCAACTATTCCGGCATATGTGTTACGCAGCGGATGCATACGAACTGCATTTCCAGCTGCAACCCAGCAATGGAAAACACCCATATACTCTCACATTCACACACACTCACACACTATGGCCAATTTAGTTCATACAATTCAGTTATAATGCATGTCTTTAGACTGTAGGGGAAACCCACGCCAACACGGGGAGAACATGCAAACTCCACACAGAAAAGCCAACTGACCCAGCCAGGACTCAAACCAGTGACCTTCTTGCTGTGAGGCGACAGTGCTAACCCCTGAGCCACCGTGTCACCCCTTCTCTGTCCCCTTCTTTTCTCCATTTACACCACATTATTGGGACCTATCAACCAAATCACATGGTTTCTCTTATGATTGTTATGCAGATGACACACAGCTCTTTGTTTCATTTCAGCCAGACGATCCAATGGTCATTCAAACGACAACTAAAAACCCATCTCTTCCGTGATCACCCACAGTAGTTTGTTTTTGCTTAAAAATGCAAATGTTTCTCTCCGTTTTGGCCAAACAGAGCAGGCGGCATGGTGGCTGAGTCGCGTCACAGAAAGAAGGTCATTGGTTCGAGTCCCGGCTGGGCCAGTTGGCTTTTCTGTGTGGAGTTTGCATGTTCTCTCAGTGTTCTCGTGGGTTTCCTCTGGGTTTCCCCCCACAGTCCAAAGACAGGCACTGTAGGTGAACTGAATAAACTAAATTGGCTGTAGTGTATGAGTGTGTGTGAATGTGAGAGTGTATGGGTGTTTCCCAGTACTAGGTCGCGGCTGGAAGGACATCTGCGGCGTAAAGCGTATGCCAGAATAGTTGGTGGTTCATTCTGCTGTGGTGACCTCTGATACATAAGAGACTAAGCTGAAGGAAAATTAATGAATGAAATGAATTTATTCTCAATATTTTATTTACCTAAATTGTAAGGAGTTTAATCTTACATTATAATGGCTTTAATCCTAAAAAGGTTTTATTTTTTAATTAATGTTTGGTTCTAATCCTTTTCCATAGATATCGGACCATTCACTACTGCTAATATTAATAAACAGCTGCTGCAGTATCATTATGAAACTTGTCCTCGGTTCACTTGAAGTTCAGGTTGGCATCGAGAATCTCTCAATGGCTTCACAGGCCCCTGCAAGTGAATGTGTGCTGATGCCAGAAGTGTCCGGCTGTTGTTTTGCAGGCTGCCCACTCATGCTGCTTTCTGGCTGTTGGTTTGCAGTATCCTAAAACCTGCACAGCCTCAGTGACATCAGTGAAGATAAATTACAGTCAAAAAACTTGTGCTTTGAATTAACATGCACCGAAGCACCATTTCCAAGACCAGGGGCCAGATTTACTAACAGCCTGCAGCAACACATGTCTTTATTAAAAAACTATTGTAAGATTTATTGAAGACGCATTTAGAATAATGCAAATTAGTAATGAAAAGTCATGAATAAAGTTATATTTGTGGCTGATCTTTTTGCATATAAGGGTTTTCCTTTCAGAAACTTTAATCATAGGACAGTATTGAACATAGGAGAGTATTGAAATGAATCATACAAAGTGATTTTTTTGTGTGGTAGTACGTTTGCTGTTAATTGCACCACATTTAAACACCCCAGATAAAAACTTTAACTCATTTTGCACGTTGAAACTTATGTCACAAGTCAGATTTTTGTTTATGTTTTTAAGAATAATGAGTTTATATCTTTCAACTTTGAGTTATAAGCATGCAGTTTAGCTCCTCCCCCTCTGGCTGACTTTATTCAATTTCAAAAGTTCACACTTAGCTGATGATTGGTTATAAAGCTTGTTTGGCATGCTGTCCCGGGAGAGAGCCCTGAGCTCATAGATCCTCGAGCCCGGGGCTCCCTCCCGTTTGCAAGGCGAGAGGGGAGTTTGAGCTCAGGTAGATCTGGAGAACTCCCCTGCTGTAGTAGCTAATGAACAGATAGTGATTGCTCTTGAGATGACTACTTACTAGCAGCATGTCTATGATGCCAATTTGGATTAGTCAAATAACTTAAGTTGCATGTTTTTGGACGGTGGGAGGAAACCAGGGATCCCGGCGGAAACCCGGCGGAAACCCACTTGAGCACGGGGAGAACGTGCAAACTCCACACAGAAACGTCGGCTGGCTTGGTAAGGACTAGAACCAGTGACGTTCTTGCTGTGAGGCAACAGTGATAACCACTGGGCCACCGTGCCACCCATCTAGGAAAGGAGGAGTAGGGGTGGAAGGGGGGGTTCTTCAAAACGAAGATGGCTGTGATATGAAACTTAGGGTATTTATAGTGGCTTAGGAATCGTCTGGTTGGTGAATCATGAATTGGATAATGTGGGACCAGCCGCAAGCAATCATAAGCACGTGATCCTCTCGAAATTAGTTTATAAATAAACTTCACTTAAATCTAATGAATAACAGAATAACTGTTATTAAAATAAGTTAAAGAGTTCACACTTAGCTAATGATTGATAATGAAGCGTATTTGGCATGCTGTCCCGGGAGAGAGCACTGAGCTCAGAATATCCTCAAGCCCCGGGCTCCCTCCCATGAAGGGCGAGAGGGGAGTTTGAGCTCAGGTAGGTCTCGAGAACTCCCCTGCTTGTGAACGTGCTGAGATATGCTGGCTAAAATTGTCTTAGGATGCCATTTTGGAGTAGTCAATTTACTTATGGTGAATGTCTTCAGACGGTGGGAGGAAACCGGGAAGCCCGGGGAAAACCCACGCGAGCACAGAGAGAACATGCAAACTCCGCACAGAAACGCCGACTGGCCCGGTGAGGGGCAAAACCTGTGGTGTTCTTGCTGTTAGGCCACAGTGCTAACCACTGGGCCCCCTTGTCGCCCGGTCAGGAGAAGGGAAGAAGTAGGGGTGGAAGGGGGGATTCTTCAAGACGAAGATGACTGGAGTGGAAGACTCTGGTTAATTGTAGTGTGTCAGTATTCGTCTGATTGGTGCAATAAACGGAGCTGATGCGGTACCAGACATGTTCAATCCAAAGCATGTGATCCTCTCGAAATTAGTTTATAAATAAACCACACTTAAAGCAACATAAAAATATTTGTTGTCTTGACTTTGTCAATAAATCTTTTACAGTGTAGAGATGCAGCTAGAGCGGTTTGCGTTATTTCACTTAGGGTTTTCATGCCCAATTCCAATTTGTTGCCTATATTGAATTTTTTTGCCTGTCCATTTACACGTCCTTTTAATTGTGACCCATATCTGATTCATGTGTTTACACTTGCCATACAATTTACGATGTCGCGCATGCGTAAAGGCGGGTTCTAGCATCTGCGCCTTACTAGCCACGATGGAAGAAATTGTCTTGCTTTTAGCTCTGCGAAATATGTGAAGTTCGCCCAACTTTAAAATGATTTTGAGGCGGAGGAGGAGGGAAAGGGCCGTCATCGCAGCTTGCGCCTATGGTTTATATATGGTGTCCTCCACCATTCAGAGGAATTTGTGGGTACAAGAGAGATCTCAGGTCTGGTGGGAGCAAATTGTGGCGACTGACCACTTTCCTCCTCCATGTTTCCTCTGTTGTTGTTGTTTACTGTGTTGGCGTCTCCACACATGCTCTTCCTTCTACGCCATTAAACCGCGGAGAAGTATCACATTGTCGCAAGGTTAATGACGTACAAAGCGTAACGCCTCAATAAATCCAATCTGCCTGTTTACATGATAGTCGCATTGTCACATATCCGATTTACATCTGATTTATTTCCACATATGAAGGAGGCCTGAAACCGATCTCTGAATATTCGAATGTATGCGTTTTTTTCGTGTTTACATGATCATAGAACAGATCCGATCTGTGTCATATATGGGGGAAAAAATAAATAAATAAATAAATTGGAATTGGGTCACATTTAACTTTTAGAGAATCACATCAGTGACATTTGATACCACAATCTGTTACAGAATGTGTATCATTTAATTTATTTAAGTGTAATATTAAGTAATAGATTCTTAATAATCAACATTGCGAACACTAGTTTTTTTTGTTTTCTGTAGTTCATTTCATTTTTTTTTTTGTTTCTAATTTGAATTTGTATTTTTATTAGTATAGGCCTTTAAATTCTGCCAAAGGGACTACTGATGAATTCTAGCCTTTGAGTTATTTTGGGTAGATATACGTTCTTGAGGAATGTCGATTAATGTACACTGTCCCTGGTTGTGAAATAAAAAATAAATAAATAAATAAATATCTGCTAGATCTGAAAGAAAACAATATAATTGTGAGAGATAAAAAGATAAAAAGAGATTTTTTTTCTTCACATTTCTGAAATGATATATTTTAATCCTTTTTTTCTTCAGTTTAACATTTTGTGGTTTTGATGGGTTTTTTTGTTTGTTTTTTGAGAATTGCAGCTTTGTTTCTCATACTTCTGCTTTCCCAGCTTGCAATTCTGAATTTTGTAATTCTATATATTATTTCTCTGAAATGTGACTATTTCTCTCAATTCTGAATTTACATCCTGCAGTTCTGCCTTTCTCATTTTCTTGACAGAAAAGTAGCCTGTAAACTCGTTGTTATGAGAAAAGTCGCAATTCATTTAAACTAAGAATTGTGACATTCATTTTCCTTCGGCTTAGTCCCTGATTTATCAAGGGGTTGCCACAGCGGATTGAACCGCCAACTAATCCGGCATATGTTTTATGCAGTGGATGCCAGCAACCCAGTACTCGGAAACACCCATACACGCTTATTCAAGCACACACTTATATACTATGGTTTAGTTCATCCAATTCACCTATAGCGCATGTCTTTGGACTTTGGGGGCAACCCACGCCAACACGGGGAGAACATGCAAACTTCACACAGAAATGCCAACTGACCCAGCCAGGACTCGAACCAGCGACCTTCTTGCTGTGAGGTGACAGTGCTAACCACTGAGCCACCATGCCGCCAGAATTGTGAGATTTAAACTTTAAATTGCAAGAAAATAGAGTTCTAAGAATCAAAATCAGATTTTTGGAGACTTGCAAGATACAAACTCACAAAAATGAATTGTGAGGTAAAAAGTTGCGATAACCTTTTAACAACCTTCCATATCTACTTTATTTTGCCCTTATTTCTTTTTGTCTTCTACGTCTTGTTCTCATGTTGTTGAATGAAAAAAAACTTGGACACACGAATGCCACACACTCACACACACACACCATCTGTTTTGTCCGGCAGTGCCAGATCTCCCCTCCTCTCTTCATCTTTCTACTTTTTGTTTTCTTTCTGTAGCTCTCAATAGAGTACACAGCTCATCATCTGATCTCTTGATATTACTGTACTCTTTCATGCATTCGTGACCTCTGACCTCTCTTTATTACAGCCCGTGCGGATCTGACCTGTGGAGCAGATCGAGGTCGCAACTTCCACTATCATTTTGCCCTTCATTTAGTGTCTGGCCTGCAGCCTGGAGCTTCTTTTACACACACATGCGCTTCACAGCCAGAAAGTGTGTTTCTGAATGTGTGTCTGTGAGCATGTCGTGACTTTTTTTCTTTTTTTTTTTGAGCGCATCTGATATGTGATGGTTGGCATCAACAAAGTTAGCCCAGACGTCCCACTGTGATGATGTAAGCACTGAGTCATACATGATAAAACATAGAAACACAGGTGGTGTGTGTGTGTGTGTGTGTGTGTGTGTGTGTGTGTGTGTGTGTGTGTGTGTGTGTGCGTGCGTGCGTGCGTGCGTGCGTGCGTGCGTGCGTGCGTGCGTGCGTGCGTGCGTGCGTGTGTGTGTGTGAGAAAGCATTAAAGTTAATGCCAGATCATGAACGGTGTATGGTTGGTCATTACATGCCATCATAAACATTTAAATGCTTAATTATTATGATAGTATTTAATATTTTAGATTAGTAATTTATATTATTAGCTTTATTTTTACTTGTTATATTGTAACATAACTTTATTGAAGAGTTTTAGATTGAAAGTTTTTAGTTTAAGTGTTCAAGTGCTTCCGTAATTGTATTAATATACATTTTTACAATTATTTCTAATTAAGACTTAATTCACCTCTAGTTTCAGTAATTTTAGCTTCTGTTTATCTTATTTCAGTCAGTTGCCAAGGCGACATTACTAGTTGTCAAAAATATTTGAATGCAAATGATCTAAAATAGCTGTCAGATAATCTGTCTCTAATAGTTATTATATGATAATTGCTAGAAAACTTATATGTTAAAAAACATGTATTATTGTTGTTTTATTTTTGTTTAGTTTTTTTTGCAATGTTTAAAACTGCTGGTCTGATAATAATTCAAAAAGCATGTATTTGAAATCTAAATAATCTATATGAAGCGGCTCAGTGGTTAGCACTGTCGCCTCATAGCAAAAAGGTCGCTGGTTCGAGTTCTGGCGTTGACGTGGGTTTCCTTCGGGTGCTCCGGTATCCCCCACAGTCCAAAGACATGCACTATAAGTGAGTTGAATAAACTAAATTGGCTGTAGTGTATGAGTGTGTGTGTGTGTGTGTAAATGACCGAGTGTTTGGGTGTTTCCCAGTACTGGGTTGCAGCTGGAAGGGCATCCGCTGCGTAAAACATATGCTGGAATAGTTGGCGGTTCATTCCGCTATGGTGACCCCTGATAAATAAGGGACTAAGCTGAATAAAAATGTGTTTCCCGGTACTGGGTTGTGGCTGGAATGGCATCCACTGCGTAATACATATGCTGGAATAGTTGGCGGTTCATTCCGCTGTGGTGACCCCTGATAAATAAGTGACTTAGCTGAAGGAAATCGAATGGATGAATGAATCTATATGAATATTTTATCTATTTAAAAAATATATAACAATTAAATATTTGAAGAGTTCAGAGGCAAAAACCTATGTGCCATCTGGAATTTTCTTTTACAATGAGCAATTCTCAGCCTCTTATGTATATGTTCAGTTATTTCATGTTAAAAGTGATGAAAATAACCTGTTCTCTGCTATAAAAGTGAAATTACTGAATCAAGACATAGGAGCCTGAGAAAAATGCTAATAATAGAAGAAAATTTCAGGTTTTTTTGCATCTAAACTCTTCATTTGTAATGTATAATAATTATTCATTCATTCACTTTCCTTCGGCTTAGTCCCTTTATTCATCAGGGGTCACCACATTATCCAGCATATGTTTTACACAGCGGAGCCCTTCCAGCTGCAATCCAGTATTGGGAAACACCCATACACTCTCACAATCACACACATACACTATGGCCCATTTAGTTTATTTAATTCACCTGTACCGCATGTGTTTGGACTGTGAGGGAAACTGGAGCACCATGTAAACTCCACACAGAAAAGCCAACTGGCCCAGCCGGGGCTCGAACCGGCGACCTTCTTGCTGTGAGGCGACAGTGCTAACCACTGAGCCACCGTGTCACCGGTATAATAAGTAACATTACAAATCCCTTTTTACGATCACATTTAATCAATTTAACACATCCTCGCTGAATAAAAGCAAAAACTCGCTGAATAAAAGCAAAAACAAGCCAGACTGTGTTTACATATTCAGAAAACATTAAAAACACATTAAATATGGTCTTTACTGATCCCCTGAGCTCCCAAACTATCTTGCGCTAGCGTTCTGCAGTTATTTACAAGAAATAAAGCAGAGATGAACTACACCTCCACTGTATTTGTTTCTTAATGCCACTACAGAATCTTTTAGCCACTGGGATGTGAATGTCAGAGCGGCTCGGTCCCTATGTCTTCAGTAGTCATTAAGATCTCACGTAGAGTTTTGCTGTTAAATTTACTACACACTCGTCTCATAACACACTGGATAAGAAAGATGGGGGGGACCACCGCTAACACTGACTAGCGAGAGCAGCAAGGAGGGAATGGTTACACAAACACCTCTAGGGAGCAAATTAGTAGCTTGAGTCAAAGTATATTTACTGTAAGAATAGGGGGGGGGAAAGACCTCACAAAACACACTGACACATTACAATCAATACTGGAGGGACAAGGAGAAATAGGAAATGATGGAGGAGAGAATGAGAGTGTTTTATTTAGCGTTGTTCTCTTTGTGTCATGGTGCAGCTCATGGGAGATGTTGACGAGAGACGTTTTGCAGCCGCAGCCACAGCAAGTGTTCGGTTTATTTTTAGACTCATTACAACTCACTTGTTTGTCTCTCTCTTTTCTGTCTCTTTCTGCTGCTAATTTACCCAACTCAGATCTACACTCACAACACAGTTATAATATAAGTGCACAACTGTTCCCCGGTTGGTTACGTGGCATGCTTGAGGCTTTGTAGATGACTTGCTTTAATTTTAAGAATGTTTCTGTTGTTTTGTGTTGCATGCTTGACTTGTATTTTAGACAATTGACAAAGTTTTGCCATTAAGCATTATTAATATTCTCGAATATTTTAAAGTTTTTTTTGTGTGTGTGTGTGTGTGTGTGTGTGTGTGTGTGTGTGTGTGTGTGT
>CAIGQW010000399.1:505710-517204 GCA_903798125.1 Danio choprae | reverse complement strand
TGTGTGTGTGTGTGTGTGTGTGTGTGTGTGTGTGTGTGTGTGTGTGTGTATGTGGGTTTGCTTGCAATGCAACTAAATGTTCAACAAGTTGCACTTCTGCATTATAGATTTATTGGTAGTGCATATTTTAAATAATACACTGAAAAAAACAACAGGCTTATTCTGAAAACGTAGCCCTATATACATTTCTGAAGATCGTGAATTATGTAGCCAGAGGAACGTATGGCTCCATTTAGTCTTTAAAACAAACGCTCCGGGGTGGTATGATGCCATTCCTTTTCGAGCTTACCAGCTGACTGCTTACCTCCGTGTAGACGATGTTTCCAGTTTGTCTAGTGGCTCGCTGCGTACGTCAGAGACTTTGAGAAGCAGAGAGGAGTTGACTGTGACAACTGGGTTCGAGTTCTGCAAAGAACGGTTCCAGAAAGCAGATAAGACAAACAAAAGCCAAAAAATAAAATAAACAAGTAAATAACAGGGTGAAAATGTGGTTAAAGCTGAAAACGTGGTAAAAATCAGGTGGCTGGGAGGGCTTTTCTTTTATGGATTGCTTTTGAAAACACTGTTGGTTGGGTTTAGGGAAGGAGGAGGCTGGGTCAGTCGATCGGGTCAGTCAGTCATTCAGTCAACAGCGGCCTCGGGTGGATTTACATGAGAAGAGCAGGCGGGAATGGCACACGCGAGAGAAATTTGAGATCTAAAAAAGAGACTGTACAAAGCGGCCTCTGGCAGATTCGCGAAAACAAAAACGACAAAAAAAAGTACCACCCTTGGACGTATTTGGTGCTTTCTAGAAATGTATAAAGGGTAAGTTTTCAGAATGAGCCTGGGTTGCGAAAAAAAGTTTCATTGCAAATTGATGCAAAAAGTGTATATAAGCTGAATTCAAACAAAGTTGAACATTACTACATTTCATTTGTTTGTTTAAATTCAGCCCATATAAATTGTTTACAACCACTTACCTTAAAAAACTTTTTGTAAATCCAATGAATCATTTTTCAGTGTTGTGTACTATTATTTGCTCCACAATTGTAGACAATTTCAAGGATTATACTAAGCATATTTTTGCATTGTTTCTTTGCCTGTTGCAACCCAATCTCAACTTGGACATAACTATATTACAGGATGTCAATTTGATGCAAATTTCGCAATGTGAATCATTAAAAAGCATGCAGATTTTGTGGATTATAATGTAACACTGTAGTTTAGGTCACAATACATGCTATTAACTACTGGTTTATTACCTGCCTATTGTTAAGATATTAACGGTTCATTAGTAGTTATAAAGTATGATCTTACTCTGCATCCCTAATCCTACCCAAAACTTAAACCTAACGTCTACCTTACTAACTATTAATAAACAGCTAGTAGTTTAGTAGTTTAATAAACGAGTAGTGTTTGTTAATGGTTTGTTAATAAAGTGAATTGGGACCTAAACTAAAGTGGTAATGATTATACAGTAATAGGAAAGTTCTGGGTTATTGAATGTTGAATGAAGGTTTTGCATTTCTACTTTAGTTGCATTGCATAACTTGCAGATATATGACAAGTAAAAAGCAAAGTCTATAACCAATAAAGCAGTCTACACAACTAAGCAATGCAACATTTGATTATCCATTGCATTTTACTTGCATTCTAGATTTGCTGCATTGCCTGCTTGCACGTATATTGTAGCTTTGGGTTACTCGCAAAACTTTGTTGATTATAACTAAAATAGTATGGTTTTGATGACTCACAGCCAGCCCGATCTCAAGAGGAAATGTAACCACTTCACGTATTGTCAGAAAAGGGGTCAATTTATACAAATTCATACGATTCCATTCATATTTAAAAGGAGGCGTGCCCCTAAACCCCACCCCTAAACCCAACCTTAATTGGGGCATGAACAAATCATACTAGGCAGTTCATTCCGCTGTGGCGACCTCTGAAATAGAGACTAAGCTGAAGGAAAATGAATGAATGAATTAATGTAATCATACTAAAATATACAAATGAGATCATACACATTTATACATAGGCACTAAAACAAAAAGTTATAAATAGTCAAGAGATTGTGTTGGTTTCCTCACACCTCTTGCATTTTACACTATAAAAAACTCTTGCTGCCTTAAATGTTTTAGCTGAATCAAATGAACTTAAGTCATCTCAACTTACATCAATCAAACTGACTAAAAATAGGAAGGTAAACTTTGTATAACCTAAAATTTAGATTAATAAATGATTAATTTATTAAGTTCAAATAAGTTGTCGTGACTATCATATTTTTTTACAGTGAACGTGAATGACTTTCTAGTTTCGTTGAATTGCAAATTTACAGTGTAGACTGTTTTTCTGGTACCAGTCTGATTTTTACCCATCATATCATATGCTTACAAGACTGGAGCTTTCTGTTATTCCATTGTAAACATGTAGAATAGGCTGCATTTCAGAGTTGATTCTAAACCAGATCAGATCATTCATTCATTTTCATTTCGGCTTAGTCCCTTCATTAATCTGGGGTCGCCACAGCGGAATGAACCGCCAACTTATCCAGCACATGTTTTACGCAGCGGATGCCCTTCCAGCTGCAACCCATCTCTGGGAAACATCCATACACACCCATTCACACTCATACACTACGGACAATTTAGCTTACCCAATTCACCTATTCACCGCATGTCTTTGGACTTGTGGGGGAAACCGGAGCACCCGGAGGAAACCCACGCCAACACAGGGAGAACATACAAACTCCACACAGAAACGCCAACTGACCCAGCCGAGGCTCGAACAAGCGACCTTCTTGCTGTGAGGCAAACGTGCTATCCACTGCGCCACCGTGAGGCCCCAGATCAGATCAGTGTATAATAAAAAGCACAATTGTGCTCCATGAAAACAGATATCATATTTTAAAAACATTTAAAACCCACACTGCATGCAAGCAACCCAGCCTTATTACACCAATTATAATCTTCTAAGGCATCTAAACTGCATGCACAGTCAAAGCTTTAACAAGTCTCATAATAATTCAACATTTTATCATTTTTGTTTCCTTGCAGTACAGACAATGTTCCAGACGGTTTTAAAGCCTTTCTTTTTTCAGACAAAGCAGCAACCCAGACTCATTCTGAAAATGTACCCCTATATAAATTTCTGGAGAGTGCCAAATATGTCCCAGGAGGTATGTTTTTTTTTTTTTTGTAGTTTTTGCGAATTCACCAGAGGCCATTGTGTATGCTTTGAGATCTCAAATTTCTTTCACGAGTGCCATTCGCACCTGCTGTTCTCACATAAAACCACCAGTCCACCACTGACCGATCGACTGACCCACCCTCCTCCTTCCCTAAACCCGATAGTGTTTTCAAAAGCACAGATTGACCCGCCCACCCACTTCCCTAAACCCAACCGATAATGTTTTCAAAAGCACAAAAGCTATCCTGATTTTTACCACGTTTTCCGATTTTACCACATTCTTGCCCTGTTAATTACTTGTTTTATTCACCAGACTCAAACCCCGACATGACGGTCAACTCCGCTCCACGTCACGTCAGCAGACACAAGCAACAAGCCACTGGACAAACTGGTAACCGCGGAAAAGCCATCCGTACGGAGATAAGCAGTCAACTGGTAAGCGTTGTATGATTGTACAACAGCTAGAGATCTGATAAGATGCTGTTCAGCCACAACATGTGTTCTGTTAATGCACAACCCTATTCCTTCCAAACTTTTGCTAGGAAAGCTAAAAAAAGAGGAAGCAATAAGACACCAATTTCTCATTCTTCATCCATTCCTTTATACTTTGTGCATTCACCTTTTGACTGAAATATTATTTCCTTTGTCCTCTGAGGATCTACTGTAATCTTCTATAGTGGCTATTTAAAAAGGGGACGAACACGTACGCTGAATGCATTTATACAAACCGCCTGCAATTTGTCTTAGTCTCTTTCGCCCAGGTTTTTCCCCCCCTCTGTAAGGTGGCATGCAGTTCTCCTTTATTCTCTCTATTCTCTTTTCCTCTTCTGACAGGCTGGAGAAGCCAATTAAAGACTGCAGGGCACAGCAGAGCAGGCATTTAGTCCTGCTCTCTCTCTCTCACTGCACAGTGTGAGACAGACTGTGTGTGTATGTGGGAAAGGTCTGTATAATTGCTCTCACATTCAGCGCTATGAAGGTGTGTTCCCTCTCCACCTCTTCTGTAGACATGTTTTTTCCTTATTAATCATTAGGATGTTTATATATAGATACAAAAGTATCTAAACAATGGTGCAGCATGATAAATTAGATTGTGTACTAAATCTGAGGTGAGATTAGGTGCATTTAATGGTGATGTGTATAATTATAGCAGAATAGCCTTACAGAACATGGTCATATTATAATCAGTAATGCTTCACAAGATGTAATACAAGTTTCATATAGGGCTGAATGATATGTCAAAACAAATGTATATAGCAATATATTTCTTAATTTCGACATTGGGAAAAAAAAGACCTCAGAAGAATGGCCAAGAACGCAGATAATGGATGTTTGTACAAAAGTCTGAAAAATTTTTTTGCAGAGCCTATGAAACCTCCTATTAAATTATAGAATATTGTAGAAATAAAACACGAGGAAATGAATGTTCTCCTTTTATTTGTTTTTAGTTTTAAAAGAGAAAATTGTTTTAATAAACTAGCAAAACTCTCAGACACCTTATTAATATCTTTACCTTTAACCTATAACATAGGTTGATTATTCAAATAGGAAAACAAAAGCAAACAGACAGCTCAGTCGGGATTAAGTAGGGAGCAACAACAACAAAAAAATAGATAAATAAATAAATTATAAATAAATAAATAGTGCCTCATCTCAAGATGTTACGGCCTCTTCACAACAACCACAATTTCTATAAAGATAACGATTAAGATAAAAAAATCTTTCTGAATGTGAAACAGCAGCAGAGTTCAGACCACAGCTATAATGACAAAGATACAGAGAAACAAAATGGTTGGTATCACTTTCAGAATAATTGTTTCTCAGCTAATAAATGATACTGACAGCCAGTCAGAATCCACTGAAATATAAAGGGCTTCTGCTATTTACAGACGACATTGCGGAGAAGCTTTTAACCAAAGATTATTTAGAGATAATGAACATATAGAAAACAACAGTTTATACCATAGAAAAGAATGATAACATCCATGGACTTTATGCAAGCCAGGTTTGCAAATTGAAGTATAAAATTCAAAAGTACCTCAGGTATCTAGCCCTAGTTTCAGCATCTATATTGGAATTTAAAAAAAAATCATATCACTGTTTTTAAATATTACATTATATATTGACTTTGAATTAAATAAAATTGATAAACGTTTAGCTAAAATACCTTGCAGATGATTTATTATGGATGCTGTAAGTGCTCAAATGTGTCCCATTCATTCATTCTCCTTCAGCTTAGTCCCTTTATTTATCAGGGGTCACCACAGCGGAGTGAACCGCCAACTTATCCAGCATACGTTTTACATAACGGATTCCCTTCCAGCTGCAACCCAGTACTGGGAAACACCCATACACTCTCACATGCGTGCACACACACACACACACACACACACACACACACACACACACTACAGCCAATTTAGTTTATTCAATTCACCTATACCGCATGTCTTTGGACTGTGGGTGAAACCGGAGCACCTGGAGGAAACCCACCCCAACACGGGGAGGACATGCAAACTCCACACAGAAATGCCAACTAGCCCAGCCGGAACTCAAACCAGCAACCTTCTTGCAGTGAGGCGACAGTGGTAACCACTGAGCCACCGTGTTGCCTCAAATGTGTTCCTTTAAATGCAAATGAGCTGCTGCTTCTTGCCGCCTTTTCTAGAAGAGGGTGGCGCCTTTACAGCTCCAGCTTCTGTTACTCCAGCAACAACAAACAAAACATCTGCTTGTGGTTTAAAGTCTATCAGCTTAAAGACATCTCTCTAAATACACAGACATGAATTTAAAGTAAAACTCTGCATCATTTGTTACAATGCTAGACAGAGTCTGCAATTTTATTTCACAAATGTTAAAAGAAAAGTCACTTTCTGGTTAACGCGTTGAAATATAGCTACAGTGCTTGCGGCAACCCGAGTTTGAATCCCAGATCGAGGTCCTGTTCCTCTCTCTCTTTCTCATTCATTCATTCATTTTCATTTAGGCTTAGTCCCTTTATTAATCTGGGGTCGCCACAGCGGAATGAACCGCCAACTTATCCAGCATATGTTTTATGCAGCGGATGCCCTTCCAGCTGCAACCCATCTCTGGGAAACATCCATACACACCCATTCACACTCATACACTACGGACAATTTAGCTTCCCCAATTCACCTGTACCGCATGTCTTTGGACTTGTGGGGGAAAACGGAGCACCCGGAGGAAACCTACGCCAACACGGGGAGAACATGCAAACTCCACACAGAAACGCCAACTGACCCAGCCGAGGCTCGAACCAGCGACCTTCTTGCTGTGAGGCGAACGTGCTATCCACTGCGCCACCGTGAGGCCCTCTCTCTTTCTCTCTGCACCCCAATGCTTTCCTCTACTGTCCTGTCACATTAAAGCTGTAAAACCTTAAAATATAACAAATATAAAAAATATATGTCACTTCCAACACATTCATATTATGAGATGTGGTGAAATGTGTTTTAAGAGAATTTATGTCATAAAAGTCCCCAGGGATAAAACTGACCATGTTTGACGTTTGATATATACTGAATGAAAATGCCACAAGCTCTCAGTTTTAGTATTTTTTTTATTATTTGTGTCCATCGTTCTGTTGACTGGTCTCATTCCAGCTTATCTGAAGCCGCTCTGCACCAGAAAACCCTCCAGCCTGACAACTTACACCACGGGGCGAGTTGGCAACGCATATTAAAACACTGGTACAAGCTGTGATTGGCTGGAACTGAAGTGGCCACATGTTATACCACATGAAATGCTGATTCCTTATTAAATTAAAATTATACATGACAATTACTTTATGGATAATTTTGTTTTGTACTGTTTATATTCACTCTTCCTCAATGTAGTGACATTATACAGTGCATTTTTAAAGTGCAAACTGTGTTAAAGCCTTAATGTAATCATGAAGCATAAGTTACAATGGTATTTTGTTCCCTTAAGTGAGTAAAACCTCCTTAAATTAAAAAAAAAAAAAGGTCTGGTCTTAATTTAATCCCAAGAGAACTAATTGTATGTTGGTGGTTTGCTATTGGTGGATTTGAAGTGAGTGACAGGTTGATCCCGCCTTAATGCCAGGAAGCACCAATCAGAAAGGAGACATTGTTTATGAGGGAGGAGAATTTTGATTTAAGATTATGACAAATAAATGTAAAAAAAAAAAATATATATATATATATATATATATATATACATACAGATTAGTCATTTATAATTACCACTACAGTATATACAACAAAAATAAGAATCATCAGTTATGAGTTCAAGGTTCTTCTGGGTTACACGACTGTACAAGCAGATAAAAACAATTTTAAACATCAATATTAAAGTCCACAATTTCAGACACTCCACCATTTCCCACGGAATATTGTTTTTATATAAACTGCATACTATTGCACAAAATACAGCAACAAATAAATAAATTATATCTGGGAATACCAAAAATAAAAACAGAATTCAGCATAAACCTCATTTATGTTAATTGGATGAAGTGGAGCTCAAGATATTTCTCTTTCTACAGCTCTCCAGGTAACACACACACACACACACACACACACACACACACACACACACACACAAACTGGGTCAGCTTGTGATGTCTGCTGGGAGAGTTAAACGAATCCACTGTTGTTTTCTTTTCACTTTAAAGCGAAAATGGGGCAGAATGAGTGAGGGTGAGGATAAATGTGTGTGTGTTTGTTTTGTGATTTTAGGTTTGTTTAACCATTATATTGGAGAACTTCAAAAAGAGCAAAAAAAAATTGAAAATACAGTATTTTATTATCCCGTACATTGAAAATAGTTGGAAACACTTCACAAAGAAACAAGAGAGACTTTACTAACTAATGGCAAGTAATGCATTGCATTACATATAAAGTACAGGCCAGTAGCCAGCCTAGTGTAAGGGGTGGTTCTTTTTTCTTGAAAAGTGGTCCTTTTTGCAGTTATTCGCCTCATTTTCTATTTAATTATGAGATTTAAATACTGCATTTTAGTGACATTTTAAGTACTATTTTTAGCTGAATTAGCTTGTCGCATGGTTATCATAAGCACACTTTTTAATGTACCAAAAACATTTCCTGAAGGTTTAGAATAAAGAAATGAGAAAACAATAAATATTTTTAAAATACAAATTTATTAAATCATATATCATTAGACAAATATAGGAATCTGTTAAAGTTTTAAATTAAAAACTGTAGCCTATTGTCATTTATTAGGCAAATAACAAACTGGCCAGCACATTCACCTTTCCTCAGTCAGAATTCAGAATTCCTCAATCAGAACGAGAAGTCACGCCATGCCAAATTCGGCGTCCCAAATTCTGTACCAACAGCCAACACATATTCCGCTTGGTCTTAAAGCCTTTTCCGATGGGTTATTTTTACAATTTATTATGTATTAGCAGTCAAAATAGGACAAATGAGCTCATGTATGGGACAAATTCTGGACCTTTATCAGTGAGGGGTGGGTCTTTCGAACCACCTGAACCCCTGGCTACGGGCCTGAGGTATATGTTTTGTCAAGTATTATTTAAGTAAAATTTTTATTTTATGTAAACTATTGATGAAATGAATCCTAATTTAATATAAAAATTTATAACTTAAAGCATTTTGTAAATAACATAAAAGTTACTATATTTTCAGACCTTTACATACATTAAGATAACACTATAACGATGTTTTAAATTCAGAAGAGCTAATCTGGCACCCCCAGATTAATAAAAGGACTAAGCCGAAATAAAAAATGAATGAATGAATAATTAGAATATGGGTTACACATAAAAAAATGCTGGTTTTTTTATTTACATTTTTTTTTTTACATTCTGCTCAGTGTTACTTGCTATTTCTTTGTAATACAAGCAATTACTTAGTGAAAAATATTTCTCCATCAAATAGTTTATTATAATAATAAGTGAAATATCACTTATTATTAGTCCTCTCTCTCTCGCTCTCTCTCTCTCTCTCTGCTCTGCTCTTCTCACCTCTATCTCTTTTTTGTAGCTTGGTGCCTGAAAGCTCATTAGGGTGAAGTGGCACTTCCTGCAGAGACAGGAAGTCAGCAGCAGGTGGCATGAAATAACAGTGAGTTGTCAAGCCATAGTATGACGAGAACACACACACACACACACACACACACACACACACACACACACACACACACACACACACACACACACACACACACACACACACACACACACACACACACACACACACACACACAGCTGCCACCTCTATGTCTGTCGTCCTGTGCTGCTCTTACTCGGTCTAGAAGCAGCAGAAGATAAAGCGAGAGAAAGAGACTCATGTATAATTCATACTGTTGGAGACTCATTTGCTATGGAGACAGAAAGGCACATGAACTTGTGTGAGTGTGTGTGTGAGAGCGTGTGATAAACAGCCCTGCAGTGCTGATGGTGTCAGAGCTCACAGTAGCATTAGCACACATTCGCTAGACATCAATGCTCGCTAATGCTCATCTCTGAAGTCTCTTGAAAGTCATATTGCTTTTTATTTAATTTTTTTACATATCAAACACTATTCAGTTCTGAATGCCACTTTTGAGCCTCTAGTGGCAGCAACTAGAAATGCAAAAATAATGAGTGTTCTCGAACAGGTTTCCTGGAGATGGCTGTAATTGTTTGGAGTGTTAAGTATATTTATAGTAGGGCTGCACAATATATTGTTTCAGCATAGATAAAGAAATGTGTGCATATGCAATAGTCACATCCCATAGATCTGCAATGCTGAGTTGACACTGCAGTGTAAATTTTACATTTACATATACAAAACAATAAAAGCATGCACTGTTTACTTTTATCTTTGCTTCAGTGCATTTATCTATGCTTGTAATTTGTTTATTAACTGAAATGCATGATTCACTGCATCCCAATCAACCCAAATTAATACATTTGGTGACACTTTAAGGACTAATTCTCACTATTACTTTGTTGCTAGGTTATTGAGATATTGGCTGCTTATTAGTACATATAAAGCACGTATTCTGTATGTTTATTCTACATCCCTAATCCTACCCAATACCTAAACTACCTTAATAAGGAGCAAATTAGGAGTTTATTGAAGCAAAAGTCATAATAATGGTTTGCTAAGAGTGAACCTTTAAAAAAAGTGTAACAAACGCTTTCCAAATAATGCTATTCAATCATTTGCTGGAATTGTATAGATACAGTATATCGCAATATACAGTGCTCAGCATAAATGAGTACACCCCCCCACAAATCTCTCATTTAAATTAATATTTTCTATAGTAAGCTTTACAATAATACATTTGTGTATAAACATTAGTTTAGTCAGTACTGAAGCCAAATCTGGAGCTAATCTAACAAAATAACTTACAATAATGGTTCAAAAATTTGTTGCCCAAATGTATATGTTAGGGAAAAATATTAATATAAAATTTTCAAAAATAGCAAAAAACAAAAAACATTTTTTTTAACAATTTAGTTGAAATGTTGTAGTTTCTATTGATTTTTTTTGCAATATTTTGCATGAATTTAAATGTATTATCTTTCCATTTCTAAAGATGTTCTGTATATAATTTTAATAAATATATCTGTTTAATAAATCTGTTTTGGTCAAATGCACCAATATATATTACCCATATTCACTGAGAAATGGAGAAAAATATTTATTTTCCAAATGGGGTGTACTCATATATGCTGAGCACTGTATATATCGCAGAAAAACAAAATATCGCAATGTCAGATTTGTCCAATATTATGCAGCCCTAATTTAGTCACCATTTTTTGCCTACAGTAACTTTTAACAGTATACATGTATATTTTGTACTATAAAATTATTGTACTATAATTAATGTAATTATTGTACTATAAAATATATTTCTAGAATATATTAAATTTAGTGTAGTGTACATTAATACGCAAATATATTAAAATGCACATGTATTAAATAAATGTAGCATATAAATGTAATTATATAGAGTTTATAATTTAATCTTTTATTTATTCGATATCTAATTTCACAATTCCTGTTTTTTTAGAGAAAAACTAGAATGAGAAACTAAAAAAAGGGGCAAAACAGAATTGTGAAATCAAAATAAAAATGTAAATGACATCTATACTTACAGTATAGACACATACATCATTTATTCTGTGGCAGTAACAAGAAAGATTAATTCTTTGCTTGCATTTTTGAAACAAAAGTTTTATAACTTTATTACTCATTAATGCACTTATTGTACATAAAATATTTTATATATTTTATTTTGAGTATTATACCATGCTATCTATCTATCTATCTATCTATCTATCTATCTATCTATCTATCTATCTATCTAT
>CAIGQW010000399.1:475853-490120 GCA_903798125.1 Danio choprae | reverse complement strand
CGCAGTGGGTAGCACTGTCGCCTCACAGCAAGAAGGTCACTGGTTTGAGCCTCGGATGGGTCAGTTGGCATTTCTGTGTGGAGTTTGCATGTTCTCCCCGTGTTGGCGTGGGTTTCCTCCGGGTGCTCCGGTTTCCCCCACAGTCCAAAGACATGAGCTATAGGTGAATTCAATAAGATAAATTATCCGTAGTGTGTGTGTGTAAATGAGAGTACATGAGTGTTTCCCTGGAGGGTTGCAGCTGGAACATAAAACATATGCTTGATAAGTTTGCGGTTCATTCCGCTGTGGCGACCCCAGATTAATAAAGGGACTAAGCCAAAAAGAAAATGAATGAATAAATGAATGATTTCTTTGAGTTGTTCTGTAAAGGAATATGTCATTCATTTGCTTCTCAGATTGTTTTTCTTTATTAAAAACACTTCACAAATTTACTAACCCTGTCATGCTAAAAACTATTATTTAGAAACTATGTTATTTAGAAAAAATTACTTCAGAAATAACAAAGTTTAAGTTGTTATCATTTACATCAATTGATTAAAAACATGGGCCTCACAGTGGTGCAGTGGGTAGCACGTTCGCCTCACAGCAAGAAGGTCGCTGGTCGCTGGTTCGAGCCTCGCCAGTTGGCGTTTCTGTGTGGAGTTTGCATGTTCTCCCTGTGTTGGCGTGGGTTTCCTCCGGGTGCTCCGGTTTCCCCCACAAGTCCAAAGACATGCAGTACAGGTGAATTGGGTAAGCTAAATTGTCCGTAGTGTATGAGTGTGAATGGGTGTGTATGGATGTTTCCCATTGATGGGTTGCAGCTGGAAGGGCATCTGCTGCGTAAAACATATGCTGGATAAGTTGGCGGTTCATTCTGCTGTGGCGACCCCAGATTAATAAAGGGACTAAGCCGAAATGAAAATGAATGAATGAATGATTAAAAACATGAAATTATAAATTAATTATACAAATAAATACTATTTTACAATTGTCCCCAAGTTTCTGTCAGTCCTGTCACATTTGCATTAAACTTTCTAAGGCTTTGAGTCAGAGAAAGTGACATCATTTGTGACATCATTTGACAGGAAGAAGCTGACAGTGATCAAGGATGTGAATTGTATGATTTTATGCTTGTTTTTCTATGATTTTTTTGAGGACGACAAGCTTAAAGGTCAGGCCCTGTCACATGTTTTATAAGTGAAAATGTACGTTTCTGGAAGAATGTCCCACATAGTCTATTTTGGTTTGCTTTTAACTAGTCTTTTTTATTAAAAAAAAATAATAGTCAAACTTTGCATATAGGTAGGCCTACTTATTTCAAACTTTATGACCACTAAAATGTTTTTTTTAGTATAAAATTTATGCAGATTGCAAAATGAAATCTAGACATACTGTATTTGTCGCTGCCATTCACAAATCGTCTCCTGTGGCCCTGGGCTAGTGAAGTGTCTATCATGTGCGTATCGCCTACAGCTTTACTTAGGCTACAGTTTTAAGGAGCTTACAACTTCATTGCATGAATTTACATTTGTTCACACATGCTCATGAATGGAAGGAAAAGTGTAGTGTTACCCATTCAAGCAAAACAAGGCACATTTTAATCAAGTTTTAGCATTTTTATTTAAATTAGGATTTAGGGTGGCTCCACAGTGAATAGCGATGTCACCTTACAACAGGAAGGTCGCTGGTTCGAGCCTCAGCTGGGTCATTTGGCATTTCTGTGTGGAGTTTGCATGTTCTCCCCGTGTTCGCGTGGGTTTCCTCCGGGTGCTCCGGTTTCCCCCACAAGTCCAAAGACATGCGGTATAGGTGAATTGGGTAAGCTAAATTGGCTGTAGTGTATGTGTGTGAATGAGAGTGTATGGGTGTTTCCCAGTGATGGGTTGCAGATGGAAGGGCATCCGCTGCTTAAAACATATGCTGGATAAGTTGACGGTTCATTCCGCTGTGGTGACTCCAGATTAATAAAGGACTAAGCCGGAAAAAAAATTAATGAATGAAATTAGGATTTATTTCTGAGCAGAAATTATTTGAAAGTGGTGAGCAACAAATTTCTACCTTAAAGGATATGTCACTCTCAGTTATATCTTTTTAAAAACAAATCTGTTAAATGTATAACAAATATCAATATTTCCCAAATGTAAAAAATACAGTCTGGACTTTCAAACGTTTGGCTTTGAAGCTTGTAACTATTCTTTCAATTAATTGAGTTGTCATACCATGACATATCAATCCACTACTACGCTAATTATTTTATTTTATTTTTCTTTATTTTCTATTTCCACCTGGGGATACTCATCCCGAGGCCCGTACAGACTATGCAGCGCCATTGATGCGATCCTAGACCTGTGAAGAGAAGATCCAAAGGTATCCTGGACCAGGCTGTATCCCGAGCTGATGCTGTGGTGGTCATGGAGGAATGGAGTGCATGAGACCGATTCCTGAAAGGCCACTGCGACAAACAAGTCTACGCTTGATCCTGTGGGCCAGCCTGACCTCCCGCCGGTGCCCTACCACACCTGCAGCTTTCCACGATGGACATCCAGCTTCTCCAGCCTCCGGCGCCTAGACTGCAGCTCCACACAGGAAGTTTGGCCAGAAGAAAAATGATCGTGCCCAACAGAGCCTGGTTTCTTTCAAGGTTTTTCTTCCTTGCCACTGTTGCCACTGGCCTGCTCGGATCGGGACTTGTGGAGCTGCGCTTCGGTGGATTTGCTCTTCAGTGTTTGAACTTTCAGCAGTGAAACTTAAACCACACTGAACTGAACTGAACTAAACTTCTACTCTGAAATCTGGACTTTACTAGAACATGTTAAGCTGCTTTGACACAATCTACATTGTAAAAAGCGCTATATAAATACACTTGAATTGAAAACTTGAATACTAATGCCATATCTTCACACAAAACTCAAAACTTAAAAAATGTAATGTGAAAATTGCGGAACTTGTTTCCATGAGGTTACATTGCTATGAGCAGACGTCAAGTAAGGAAACATATAACACTACCAAAGTTCACAGCGGTTTCCGCTCTGATTGTTCAACCATATAGACTTGACCTTTAATAAACTAATGATGACATATATAAACCTGCAGTTTGCATGGCAACTGCAAACAAACAATGACTAAGGTCAGAGGTTTGCTGAAAATATATAACATATTGAACTGGTTATATGTGTTTTAATAAGAAATGATAATGCCCCTGGACTTGTACATTGAATAAAATGTATTAAAAGTCAAAGTGTTTTCCTTACTTCACCGCCTCAAGCAGTTTACATTAAATTGTTTGCTAGTTACTGCTATATACTGTACACTTGTTCATCAAAGAAAACTGTTGGCTGTATTTTGATAAACCAAATCCTCAAGATCGATTTCCTTTAAGATTGATTAACACACAAATGTAAATGTGTTTATAGAATTCTTAAAAACTTCATAGTAAAGCTTCACAAAGCACTTTTGTTCACACACAATAGCAGGCTTCGTGGTCTTTACACGTGTTTGTGTGTATGATAAAAACTGAATCTAGGTCATGTGGTCATGCTTGAAGACGACTATTGTAACCTGACTGTACATTTGGTTGGTTGGAGCCATCCAAAATGTGAAGATATTTGGCAACAAAATTAATTAATGTTCCCTATATTAGGAAATAACCTGGTGTATTGATTTTGTTTGGTTTATTTTGTTTGTACACTTTAACTTCATATGAAACTTCATTTTATTTGTTTGGTCAACAGAGATAAATGCATAAATATCAAGTGGAAAACAGGTCGAAGGAAACCATATGCACTGCAGTTTTCATTTCCTGCCATTGACCTGTCAATACCACCACAGTTTCCACCCTTACAGTCAACAACACAAAAAACTACACAAGAATCACACTGTTTTTCATGCTTTATTAAAAGAAAACACTGTCTGTACAGATAAAGAAAACACTTCACACTTCACTAAACATTTTTCAGTTTTTGTTCCTTGCACATAGTCACAGAACTGTTGCAGACATTGGTTTTCACACTTGTTAAATGTTAGATAACAAAACCACATCATGAAAGTGTGAGAACTAAATTTCTAAGAATGCATAAAAGCACTAATACAGAATAAAAGTCAGACTTTTCTTAGCTTCAAGCAGGGTGCGAATTACAGGGTGGGTTTGGACAGGATTGTCCCCCCCTAATTAACGCTTAATCCACCCTGAAGGATATCAAAACTAGATGTATTGTAGGGAGGGGGGGGGGTTCAGCCCTTTAATACTAAGAAATAGCTTTCTCTGATCTTAAATATTAATAATTAAAAATTTATAATATGGATATACATTTGATCCCCCTATAACGGATTATACCATTGTGAATGCATAATCGCGGCAATCAATGCTAGGAAAAATATAATTCAACAGTCTGAAACTGGCAGTTCTAGAGCACAGATAGACATCTTAAGTATTCACAAAACATGTTTCTTGTAAAATAGGTGTTTATATCTGCATGTAGCTTAAAAAAACGAACAATTGTTTTCATAATTCGTATATTATATCATATTATCATAATTTGTTTGACCTACAGTAACCTCTAAAACAGTTGAAACACTGAAAACATATATATATATTTTATTAATAAATTAGATGTAATTTAAATACATTCATAAATTTGATTCACTGAAGCATGTACTACCAAACTACTACCGAAAAAAGTTGAAACCCACTCCCCCTCCCACCCGCCCATAAGTCAATGTATAATTCGCACACTGGTTTCAAGGTAAACACTGTGTACTTATTTTGAATCGCAACTTTATGAGCAGCAACCTATATAAGCAGTCGGCCTGAAAAATCTGTAGTTTAATTTAATAAAAACAACACAAAATGACAACAAGAACAATCAATGTAGCTGTTATAAACGGAGAGATTAGCATCTGATACCACAATCGATAGCTCAAATGCTGCATCTAAAAACAGCTTCTGATATTTACAAAGGCACTCTCATGAAAGAAAGACAGAGAGAGAGAGAGAAATAAAAATGTGAAATACAATCCAATGAGCAGAACATCGAGTTCGTCTTTCCTTTCTTGTTGTCATTGTTCTTCACCCCTCCGTAGATCAAAGTAAGACCAGTAAACAGGCACCTGATACTGTAAAGAGAGAGAATATGAATCAGTCAGTTCGAAATATGGACGGAATAATAGAATCATTTCATTGAAATCCTGCCGAATTGAAAGAGATGTGATATATGGTTTAACAGTGAGGTCTCGCGCTCTCTGAGAACTCACCGTGGGACTGCAGATGTTGCTTTGTTGCCCAGAGACTGAATATTATGACATCACACAGTAATGTGGGAAGCAAAGTCATTTATTCTAATAGAATGCTCCATAGGGAAGTTGATTTTTAACAATAAAAGATAAACCTTGAAAGCTCTGAGGTTGTTAATTGATTGTATATGCTTTTGTTCAGCCCATCTGCTCACATTAAATCAACTTATTTTTATAACAATTGTGTTCAGTTGTGGAATTTTGTCGAAAAAAGACTTTAGGAGCAAGTAAAGAGTGGGAAAAGAGATCTTTAGCTCCGCCCACTCATATGCAGCACCATGAATAACATCGAATTGGTCTTCCGATGTTCTCAAAACACTGAATTATCTCTAGAACCTACACTCTAAAAATAATGGGGTTTTGTAATCCAATGTTTGGTCAAATAAGGACAAACCCACGCGTTGGGTTAAAAAGTATAATTCAAATTTAAAAATTAACCCAACACTGCGTTTGTCAATATTTGTCCCAAAGTTTTGTTCTTTTTTTATTATTTCCCAAGTACAGTTTAACTGAATGTTGTTTGTGAGAGATCTCACCAACTCATGGCAAAAGTTTAGCCCACGCTCTTTGGAAATACGTGCCTCAGCCTACGTACTGACATTTTGGCGGGAACTTTATACATGTTACTTAGAGTACACTCTTAGGTACAAAATCTGCCACTGGGGTGCTACCTTTTTAAAAGGTACACTTATCGTGTATAGTACAGTTACAGGACATTAGCACCTTTAAGGTTCACTTTTGTATTTGTACAAGTATTTTATATTTGTACTTTTTAGGCATCAATATGTACCTTTAAGGACCTGTTAGGAACAAAATTATACAGTTAAAATCAGAAGTATTAAAACCCCCTTTTTTAAATCTCTTTTTTTTTCTTTTTAAATATTTCCCAAATGATGTTTAACAGAGCAAGGAAATTTTCACAGTATGTCTAATAATATTTTTTCTTCTAGAGAAAGTCTTATTTGTTTTATTTCGCCTAGAATAAAAGCTGTTTTTAATTTTTTTTAAGGTCAAAATTATTAGCCCATTTAAGCTATATATTTTTTCGATTGTCTACAGAACAAACCATCATTATACAAACACTTACCTAATTACCCTATCCTGCTTAGTTAACCTAATTAACCTAGTTAGGCCTTTAAATGTCACTTAAGCTGTATAGAAGTGTCTTGAAAAATATCTAGTCAAATACTATGTACTGTCATCACGGCAAAGATAAAAGAAATCAGTTATTAGAAATGAGTTATTAAAACTATTATGTTTAGAAATGATTTGAAAAAAATCTTCTCTCTGTTAAACAGAAATTGGGGGGGAAATAAACAGGGGGTTATAATTCTAATAATTCAGGGGGTTTAATAATTCTGACCTCAACTGTACCTTTTGAAAAGGTACCACCCCAGTGACAGATTTTGTACCTTTATTTCTGAGGGTGTATGTTTTGTTGTATGTTTCAGATACACATCCTTCTTGTAAACATCCACTAGAAGGCGGGGCTTGTCATACAGATCACCTAGCGAACCACTGACTTAAACCCAAAAGTGTTTTCAAAAGCAAACATAAGAGAAAAGTGCACTGTGAACACGGTTTTACCCTGATTTTACATTGCTTTTATCTTTTTTTGTGAAACCAAGGTTTACCCGACTCAAACCCAACCATTCTACATCACAAGCACAACACCGTACAAAGTGAACTACATGCAAATTGACCACGCCAGAAAAGTAGCTCATATGGAGATAGATAGGTGAGGCAAACATATTAATTTACAAATAATAGACACTGTTAAGTTGTTTTGTGTTGTTTATTTGTTGTTGTCTAAAGAACTGCATGAAAATTGTCATTTATTCATCAATAATATGCCCCTGTAAAAAATGATTAGTGTGAAAAGGAACAAAAAAATGTTGTTGTCTGTAGTCAAACGCATGTTGAAGTATGTTTTGCCGGTTTAACAAAAATGTAGGCTGAAGCACATATTTCCAATAAGCCTGTGTTGCAGCATTTGTTCTTGCCTGATACAACCATATTTAGGGTATAAAATAGGCTAAAGTTATGGTGGTATGTTTAAGCATGAACAAATGAGCTGGATGTCACTCACCCACTGGAGGGATCCTCGGGACGAACCGGTGCTTCCTTCTTCCTCCTCCACGTGCTCATGCTCTTCTCCTTCACTGTGTGGAGTCTGATGGATGACCATTCGCTCTGAGGAACATACAGACACATTGAAAACTAGAGCTATGAGTGTAGCAGATGACTTGTAGAGCCGGAAGAAAGTAAATCTACAAATAAATCACATTCAGAACTAAATCTGTATTTGTTGAAGTCTGACTTTATTTCAGACTGCATACCTCTGTTAATTATCGCTTTTATTTTATTTACAAAGCTTAATTTATTACTGAATACAAATTATATATATATATATATATATATATATATATATATATATATATATATAGTGATACATTTGAGGTAATGTATTCTCAATTTTTAAATAATATACATATTGATTCTTCAAGACGAAGATGACTATGGTAAGGAAATCCGATTATTTATGTGCGTTTGGATTCGTCTGATTGGTAAATCATGTGATAGCTAATGTGGGACCAGCCGTGGCCAATCATAAGCACGTGATCCTCTCGAAATTAGTTTATCAATGTAATATAAACTTCACTTATAATTCATATTTATTCATCTTAATTGCCACTGCACATTACTAAACAAAAATGGACTTTTAATACGTTTACAGTTGGAAGTTTCTTTCTTTCTTTCCTGACAGACAGGCTAAAAAAATCTTCCAAATAAGTCACGTAGGCCGATTCAGTGTGCATGACAGCAAGTCTAGACTGCAAGTGAGCAATGTGAAGCCACGAAAGTACACTGTTCCTATTATAAATCAACCACAAACAGAACTGCATATATAGAGAAGTGTTTAAGTTTTTGCACGCAAACTATGTCCAGGCTTACTACAACAACAAACACACTTTAACGCAACCACAAACCAACGGCAGCTAAACAAAGCACTACTGAGAAAAAGCTTCAGTCAAATGAAAAGCATGTAACTCTGTTGTAGAAATCAACATTACACAGGATATTATAAATTATAAAATACATTATGTGAAATTACATATTTAAATGCATTCAAATAGCCTATATATACATATGTCGTAATTTTTAAATGCCTTGTAATATATATATATATATATACATACAGTTATATATATATACAGTTGAAGTCACAATTATTCACCTATAATATATTGTTCAAATATTTCCCAAATGATGTTATAATAATATTTTTTCCTCTGGAGAAAGTCGTATTTGTTTTATTTTGGCTAGAATAAAAGCAGTTTTACATTTTTATAAAACCATTTTAAGGTCAGTATTATTAGCCCTCTTCGATTATCTTTAAAACTATTATGTTTAGAAATGGGTTTAAAAAGATAATAGTAATTAATTTTAGCCCATCTACAGCCCAACAACATACAAATTATTAATATTTTTCACCGAAAAGGACAATTTACTATTTTGTAAATGCATAAACATATTTTTTGTCAGCAAAACAGGTCTAAATATAGTATTATTACTAACCATATTCTCCCAAATGAACTTTTTTCTGTTGTTGTTGTTGTTGTTGTTGTTGTTGTTGTTTTAAATGGACAAATGGGATTTGCAACCCATAATTTGAGAGTAATTTATTATGTATCACAGCAAAAAGTAAAATTGTAATATTAATTGTATTGAAATATAGTCTGAATTATACATAACCATACTTAATATATATATATATATATTCATTCATACATTCATTTTCATTTTGGCTTAGTCCCTTTATTAATCTGGGGTCGCCACAGCGGAATGAACCGCCAACTTATCCTGCATATGTTTTATGCAGCGGATGCCCTTCCATCTGCAACCCATCTCTGGGAAACATCCATACACACCCATTCACACTCATACACTACGGACAATTTAGCTTCCCCAATTCACCTGTACCGCATGTCTTTGGACTTGTGGGGGAAACCGGAGAACCCAGAGGAAACCCACGCAAACACAGGGAGAACATGCAAACTCCACACAGAAACGCCAACTGACCCAGCCGAGGCTCGAACCAGCGACCTTCTTGCTGTTAGGCGAACGTGCTATCCACTGCGCCACCGTGAGGCCCTATATATATATACTGCTCAAAAGAATAAAGGGAACACTTGAAGTTTCATTGCATTGTTTAAGTGCTCCCTTTATTTTTTGAGCAGTATATATATTTCAATTAAGTATGGTCATGTATAATTCAAACTATATTTCAATAAAATGAATATTACAGTATTATTTTTGCTGTGATACATAATAAATTATTCTCAATTTATGGGTTGCAAATCCCAGTTATAGAAATGTATTGTAATTTTATTGCACTTTTTAACTGTTTATTTATCTATTATTATTTTTAAAATATATACATTTTAAACTGTATTGAATTAAACAAAATGTTTCTAAAGTCCTTCAATATTTTTGGAAGTTTAAACAAATGTCAACGGTTACATTTAAAAGTTCTGAAAAGCTAAAGGTTGTAATAATCCCACCAGTTGCATTTCCTGTGCAAGGGGCTGAAACGTGACAGGCTTTGACATAAAAGACCCGCTCACACAGCAGCATTGTGACATAGGCTACATAATTTTTCATATTACATGCACTTGCATCATACGGTAGTCAGAAAGAGTGCGCAGGTGTTTACATGACAGTTTTGTCAGTTGCAGAAAATGTTCAATTTATCAAATCTGTAAATAAACAATTAGTAGACAGTGGTTTCAGGATCAAACTGTGTAAATCAATGTATTTACTAACACGAACAAACAATAAATAATACATATATTACAGTATTTATTTATATTGTTAACATTGATTAAAATACAGGTGTTCATTGCTATTTTCGGTTAACCCGCCTCAAATTAATTGTTATCGATTTTGAGACCTTAATAATGCATTAAAGTAAATGTTGAAATTAAACTTACTCTTCGGTGGTTCGAAATCTATCTTCTGTTGAACACATGAAGATATTTTAAAGAGTGCTGCTGGCTGGCATTCATCGCCTTCCATAGTAGGAACAAAAATACTATGGAAGTCAATGGGTTCCAGCAACCAACATTTTTCGACATATCTTCTATTGGGTTCAACAGAAGGAAGAAACTCATGACGGTTTAAAACGGTAAAGTCTAGATAGGATACACGGCTGGCCGGAACCGAGATATGCACAATATCAATATAGCAGCATTTTTTAATGACACTGTATAACAATAATTAATATTTTTACTGTACTGTGACGTTTGGGTTTAGGGCTGGGGTGGGGGTAGACATTAAAAAATAAAATGTATTGGGTAATTTAATAGATAACATAAATAATACTTGGTAAAACTACTGTTTTTGCATTACTGTGATGGTTGGGTTTAGGATTAGGGTGAGGGAAGATGTTAATAAAATACAATTAATGGGAAATTTAATAAATAATATAAATAATTTTCGTTAACTTCCGGCCACAACCATATCTGATCTAGCAACAACCATTTAAAACCACATGAGCTGGAGTATATGATGAGTAATTGTGGGTAATCCCTTTAACATTACCTGTATGATTAATAAATGCTGTGTAATCGTAGTTCTTGTTACTAAATACATTAGTTAAATAATGCAAGCTTATTATAGTGACTGAATTCATATGATGAAAAGCTGCAATAAACATGCATCCAGTGTACCTGTTTTTTTACAGGAGTTTCTGATCTTGCAGATGCTGAAGGCCAAACAGAGGGTCAGCAGGCCAATTACGGAGCCCAGAGATATAGGCAGGATGGGAAGTGCATTTGGTACATTCGTCACACTCGCCGTAGTTGTTTTGGGAGGTCCAGAACTGCCTGTATAATGATATCAGTAAATGAAAATATTTGTTTCTATGAACGAGAAAGTGAGAAAGACACTTTAATGAATATGTTTGTCTAGGCTCTTTAACCCTTGTGTTCAGATTGACTACCCTTTCATTATGTTAGCGGCTGTTTTTGCCCCATTGACTTCCATTATAAAAACATTTTTTTGATTGCAAAGCCATGACAGCATATAATCATGCATTCTTGATTGTTGGTGGCTTCCCCTGTTGAGAAGAGGTAAAATTGGTACATTTTACTGTTGATCATCATGTTGGCACTATTAACCCTTTAGATAGGCCTGTGCAAAAACAAAGGCTTTTATATGGAGCTCTATGGAGCAAAACAGCAGATTATAGTGTGCGTGCAGAAATACACTTACTATGTTTACTATGTTCTGAGAGCTGAGCTACTTATTTTGATTTTCTCATACTAGGGTTAAACCCAACTATACAAAGCTTAATACTATGCAAAATATAGTGTATTTTTTAAATTAGTGTGAGTAAAATCTCACCTTGAGCTTGTGTCCGTGTTTGGTTTTGACCTTTAGTGATATACAGCTTCGTTTTGTTTCCTTCATATTCCTTCAGAACCGGTATATCTTGAATCGCTTTACAAACATAATATCCCGTGTCATTTTTAACTGTATTAATGATGTTTAGAACAGAACAGTTTTCCTCTAAAGATGTTTGTTTGAGTATCTTTTCTTCAGGTATTCGTTTTTTGTCCTTGTACCAAACTACTTTCAGACTTTTATTTATCCCTGCTGTTTTGTCCCAGCAGCAGGTGATTTGAGCAGATTCTCCTTCATTTACAGTGATGCGGGGCAGATTATGATCCACAGACACCTCCTCATATGAACCTGTGAGAGAAGTAAAAACACACATGATGGTTTGGACTGTTCATTTCTGCTTTGATTTCTGCAGTAGAGGCAGCCCTTGAGTAAAATTAAATCAAAATGATAACAAATGAAATACATTTTTTATGTCTCTGTACTTGTACCTGTTTTGAAATGTAATATAATGAACAATTTCAAAAACTTAAAATCTGTTTGTGATTACATTACGTTAAGGATAGTTCTTCTGTGTAAAACAAACATTGAGGATTTTTAAAATTAAAGTTATATTTTGAACACTACAGCCCATTCAGTGCTCAGTGTTAACTATAACGTTGTCAAATTATACAGTTCTGCATCTGTTTGCATGTGTATTTTCTATTAGACACATAATATATTTTATGTACACACAGCTCAGGCGGGAAAATCAAGAGGTCACTTCAGATTTTTCAGAAATAACAAATGTTTTCATTCAAATCCACGTTATTCTGCCAAATACAGATTCCATTACTCCAAATCATATAAATTATCTATAAAATAATATAAACATGTCTGAGAACACAACCACTTTTGATTATTTTTTGCCAAACAAAAGTGTTCTAATATTATATATATTCATTCATTTCCCATCTGCTTAGGTCCTTATCAGAGTAGTATTTATCAGAGGTCGCCACAGTGGAATGAACCGCCAACTTATACAGCATATGTCTAACCCAGCATTGGGAAAAAAGACCCATACACTCTCGCATTCACACACATACACAAGCCAATTTAGTTTATTCAATTCACCTATAGCGCATGTGTTTGGACTGTGGGGGAAACCGGAGCATCCGGAGGAAACCCACGCCAACACGGGGAGAACAATATATGCAATATATTTATTTTTTACTGCAGGGCCCTGTTTGTGATTTGTAGATCTTTTTCAATTATTTATGTTTATGAATTGCATTATGGGACATTGATCTCTACAGTTTAACAAAGTGACTTTTACTGACATTTTTTTAACACTGTCTTTATTGATTTTAGCAGCTTTAACATGTACAACAAAAATCTAAACCAAACATACAAAATAATAATAATAATAATAATAATAACAATAATAATAATAATAAATAAAACAATAAAAAATGAAAGAAAAAAAAACAAACAAACAAGAAATACCTAAAAATAATAATAACAATGTACACACATAAGTATATGCATGTACTTACACATACAATATAAAGGTGCATCATATAACAACCACGGTATATCAATAGCAGGTAATACAAGTTATAGAGAGAAAGGTTTTGCATCAGCTTCCTTCAGGAAACCTACAAAGGTCTCTTTTACTGGCATTTTAGTATTTTGAAATAATATAATATATAAGAAAAATTGTTTCCCAGTGATGGGTTGCAGATGGAAGGACATTCGTTGCGTAAAACATATGCTGGATAAGTTGGCGGTTCATTCCGCTGTGGCGACCCCAGATTAATAAAGGGACTAAGCCGAAAAGAAAATGAATAAATGAATGAATAAGACATATTGTACATAAAAATAAGTCAATAAAATAACTGTAAAAAGTACTTGCAGTTTATTACCAAGTATTTGTACCGTGATTTACAACACCAATCCAGACAATATATAATTTCAAACCATAAACAATGTCAATAAAAGTCACTTTTTCAAACGTCTCAACATGATCAAGATCCCGTCATGAAGCATAAATAAACTAAGAAACAAAAACATGAATCACTAAATATAGAAAACGTCTAATTTATGATTTATTTAGGTGTAGTTTAGAGAGTTAAATAAATATGGCTTTTTTGTTTTGCTCAAACACATCACATCAACAGTGAGTCTAGAAGAATTACTAAAACTACTAGAGGTGAAATGACTGAAACTAGTAAGATTACATTTTAAATTCTCAATTGACTGCATTAAAAACAGTTCCTGTTCGCTTTCAAGTGTTTTGAATGCATATAAAGTTTACAAAGTCAAACGTACAGGACAATTGAAATGTTTTATTTACCACAAATAGAAAAGGAAGAACGAAAACATACATTGACAAATAGACAGCCTATAAGCCTGTAAAAAAAATGTGAATTTAAATAGATAAGTGGATCTCCCTGGGTTTTCGCATTTGGACCCAGATTTTACACTGGATATAATAAATGGATAAACAAAAATGTCCTTGAAATGAAACCTGCGATCGCAAAGGCGCAGTTATTTAATTTTTTTTATATAGTACAGTATAGTTATGTTTATATAGTACAGTATAGTTA